>JAIUCT010000016.1:344207-372095 GCA_021307375.1 Tetraneura akinire
ATAATAATAATAATAATAATAATAATAATAATAATAATAATAATAATGATATTTAAATTTGAATTTGAATTTTTTTAAATTTAAACCATAACGTAAATAGACGTAAGAAAAGAGCGTTTACCCTTTAAGGGTTGATATAATATGTTATTTCTCGGAACGGTGAACGCGATTAGCGGTAGGTACAATATACTTAAGAGAACCGTTTTTCGAATTGACGTTCATTTCCAAAGTTAGAGTTGACAGATAATAATTATATTATACGCTCAAAGGATACGATTCGCCAATATTATACTATACGTACCTAAATTAGATATTTTATAATAAACGCCGGAATTGGTATCCTTTGGTCATTATTCTAAAAAATTATCCGCCGAAGAAATTTATTTGTAAAATACCAGTAAAATTCGATTTGAATCTTTATTCTTTTTTATCTTGAAACCACACAGAAAAATAAGTTGTAATTACTAATTTCTTATATGCACGATAACGATATACTGCATATTCAGTTTTTTTTTTTTTTTTTTTTTTGGCACCATTCAGCAGGGCGAACATACTGCATATTTGGTTATTTAATAGGTACTTAACCTAATAACCTAACCTGTAAAAGAGGTTAATTGATTCAAAACCTATATCATCATAAATGTTCCAAAGATGATAAATATTTAATTTTTCGTAAACGATATCATATTATCAAGTGGGTATAATAATTTCGAAATTTGTAAAATTGTAACACCTAATCGAACATTTTTTATCCAAACAGGTAAGTTAGTAGGTATACATTTCAAACCAGAAGACTTTAAAATTTTTATACGAATATATTATGTAGGGAAATATCAAAATATTTTTATTTCACGTGAATTTAATTCATTTGAATCATGTAAGATGTAACAGTGTACTGTTGATACTCATACAAAAAAATATACGTAAATTATAATTAATATTATATACAGAATGATCAGAAATTCAGATTCACGTTTAAGACGATATATTGATAGACATTAAGTGTTTATACAAATTTATGAAAATTCAAAAAACATTAAAAATTTATGAAAATTTATAAAAATTTGAATATTACAAAAATTTATGAAAATTCAAAAAAATTAAAAATTAATGAAAATTAAAAAAATTTAAAAAAAAAATTAAAATATTATGAAAATTTATAAAAATTTGAATATTTAAAAAATTTAAGAAAATTAAAAAAAAATTAAAAATTTATTAAAAATTAAAAAAATTTAAAAAAAAATTAATAATTAATGAAAATTTTTTTAAATTTGAATATTTAAAAAAAATTATGAAAATTCAAAAAAAATTAAAAATTTATGAAAATTTATAAAAATTAATGAAAATTCAAAAATATTAAAAATTTATGAAAATTCAAAAAATATTCAAATTTATTGAAAATTTATAAAAATTTGAATATTTATAAAAATTTATGAAAATTCAAAAAAATTAAAAATTTATGAAAATTCAAAATAAATTCAAAATTTATAAAAATCAGTGGTCCTCAACGTTTTTTTAATTATATACTAGTGGTGCTCAACGTTTTCTTGATTTTATACTAGTGGTTCTCAACGTTTTCTTGATTTTCTACCAGTGGTTATCAACGTTTTTCGATTATAAATCAATGGTTCTCAACGTTTTTTGATTTTATATCAGTGGTTCTGAACGTATTTCGATTATAAATCAGTGGTTTTCAACGGTTTTCGATTATATTCCAGTGGTTCTCAATGTTTTTCGATTTAAATTAAAATTTAAAATTAAAAATTTGAATATTTATAAAAATTTATGAAAATTCAAAAAAAAATTCAAAATTTATGAAAATTTATAAAAATTTATGAAAATTTATGAAAATTTATGAAAATTTATGAAAATTTATGAAAATTTATGAAAATTCAAAAAAAAAAAAAAATTAAAATTTGAATATTTATAAAAATTTATGAAAATTTGAATAATATAAAAATTTATGAAATTTCAAAAAAAAATTAAAAATTTATGAAAATTCAAAAAAATTAAAAATTTATGAAAATTTTTAAAAATTTGATAATTTATGAAAATTAAAAAAAAATTAAAAATTTATAAAAATCAGTGGTCCTCAACGTTTTTTTGATTATATACCAGTGGTGCTCAACGTTTTCTTGATTTTATACCAGTGGCTCTCAACGTTTTTCGATTATATATAAGTGGATCTCAACGTTTTTCGATTATTTATTAGTGGTTCTCAACGTTTTTTGATTATATACCAGTTGTTCTCAACTTTTATTATTTTTATTATTATTATTATTTTTATTATTATTATTATTATTATTATTATTATTATCATTATTATTATTAATTAATATTTAATATATATATAATAAAAACATTTAAAATAATATTTCGATTTATTCCATATTATATAGTTTATACCAATTTTTTAAATTTTCATTTAATAATTTAATATCTTAAATTCCTTTCGATTTTCAATCACTCGAGAATGTCTTACAATTAAAATTCGGTATGTCGATTTATAAAACAATACCTGTATACCTCTATAATATTATATATTATAGTTCGCAGAACCGCTTCGTGGGCATTGTCAGACGTAATCGGCAACCGCGAGTTATACGTACAAAAGGAGGTTTCGAAATAATTAAATTCCTATAACCACGGTACATATTTTATCATTTTCGAACAAAACGCAGTTTACGTACAAAATTAAACGTATTATTCTAAATCAATATATTTACACACGAGTGTGTATAATAATATGTTACAACGCATCACGAACTTAACTAATGAGTAATAATAATTATAAACCAAAATTAAAATATTTGATAAGTATTATATATAAATAATATATAAATAATTAATAGAATTAATATTCGTATTTTGTTTATAATAAATTATAAAAAACCTTTTAAATATTTCACATAAATACTATATATATGATAAAATTTTAGAACCGTTAAAGTTAATATTTTTCTACAAAATATAGGATTTTGAATTTTTCGTAAAATTCTCGTTTTTATCTATATAATGTTTGATAAAATTGGCAATTTTAGGTTTTAAAGTCTGAAAATTTTACTGAAGTATACTCACATATTACATTACATAATATCCAAATATTAGAAAAATTCTCAATTTTTTTTTTATAGCTGTAGTTGATATTTTTAGTTTAAATGAATTCTTCTATGTAAATTTCTTCTTGTATTCTTCTTATTATTTCTCAATACTTTTATAATAAAAAATAACAAAAACCCTAAAAAAATTTTAAAAATTTTATTGAAGCATACTGATATACCTATATATCTTAACGTATTTCCAAAATATCAAAAAAATCTCAAGTCTTAATTTCTTTTGTGGGTGTTTAAAGTTCAAGTTTCAGTAAAATCAATATTTAAAGTATTTACAGGTATACTCGTATTCTTCTTATTATATTTCAATATTTTACAATAATGTTAAAATAAAAATGACAAATTTTGAAAATTTAATTGAAGCTTAAATACATTTTATTTAACTCAGTTTCAATTAATTGTGAATTAATACGAGTACAATTGCGATTTTTTTTTATAGCTGTTTAAAGTATAAAAAAGTAAGGGAAGGGATACAGGTGTAAAGTGGATAGTGTTGAATTTTGATTAACATTTGAATGTAATGATAAATCATTACATTCGAAAAACGATTATGAGGGATGTACTGTTAGTGTCTGTTACTCTGTTAGTTTTGGGTATTTAGGTTTTAGGTGACTCATTTAGGAATTTTATAATAAATTATTTATATTGAACGTAGAGGCTGATAAATGATATATTATTTGATGAACTTCGCTCAAAATGGTTTTCACGAATGTCATTGATTTATCATTGCATTCAAATGTTAATCAAAATTCAACACTATCCTGTTTACACCTGTATCTCTTCCCTTGCTTTTTTAAATTACATTTGATTTTTTTTCTGCTCGAAAAACTGATAATACGTTATTAACGTTTTTCATATTCTTCTTTTTTTTTTTTTTCGTTTCTTAAACGATTATATTCAGACTGACAAAAAAAGAGTAAATATTTTGTATAATAATCGTTTAAAACTAGAGGAAGGAAATGATATCTGAACCTGACAATACAAATACGCTTTATTTATTTATTTTTTTTTTTCATGTATCGATAATAAATATGAATACATATTCATTTAATATACACACAGTTTGAGTTTTAGGAGTACAATCATTGGTGGATTTTGTCGGGGGTGGACTAAAATTTTTCACAGTCTGTTCACGTCATTTGTATGCGTTGGTGTTATCTTCTAGCTCGGGCCCGTCGATCAATCATTATATATCGGGTCGGTTAGGAATAATATTATATAAACGCGTTAAAACGACCGTTTTTATCCGGAAATCGTTTATCCATAAAAAATTCGTTAATGCGCAACTCATTATGTAGGGATGAATGAATAAAATATAATTCCGGGAAAAGAGTGAGAGCAGCGTATATACCTATACACAACGCATATGAATTCATTAAATAATGTTATCGAGGTGTGGATTAATTCCTTTTTGAAATATCGTAAAATTATTTATCCCAGTATTATTTATAAAATAATTATCATAACATTTTAATGCACCCGACGAGAATAATTACGCCATAAACGGAATTATAGTACTTAAATGTGAATTTATTATTACTCGGTGAAAACTAATATTGCGAATCTAAATCCACACGCAATAATAGTTAAAGTATAAAAAAATTATTTTAAATTAAAACAGACTGCGATTCGATTACTATTCTGAATATGCCAATATTGCAGATTAGTTATATCAATAACAATATCGGACAAAACCGGTTAAAGGTCTGAATAGTATTTCAATTCGTCATATTTAAATAAAACAATTAAAATTATTACCTTATATTTATTATAAGAATAAATAAATACAAAAATTTTAACATTTCTAATAAATCTTAGATTATTATTATTATTATTATTTTTTTTTTATTAATTTTTAATTTCAATCACGTATTAATTGTTTGTTATGTTAAGCAATATTTATGTTTTAATTTTAATATCTACTGTATGAAATATACATAAATATAAAAGTTTTATAAATTATAATTAAATTTCACCATAAACAACAACTATCTATCTATAAATATTTTCATATTATACTTAAATATAATAAAGCTACTATATTTATATTCAATAAATGATATTTACTTAGAATTTTAGATTGTGAGCGAAGCAAAAAATGTATTCGTTTTACATTGAGGTGTGTCTTTTTTTTTTTTAATGTCTGAAGACACCTTTTCGATGGAAAATAATGCTACGACTTTCATGAATAGCAAATGTTTCCGGTTGGAACGTGGATGTAGTTGGTTTTCAAATTTCTCAAAATTGATCTTATGTGATAGGAAAAACGACTAAAAATTTTGATGGAAAAACGGAATTAATCATGAAAATTAAAATTTTGACGAAATCAATTTTAATATTTCACACTAACTCAGGCAATTTTGAACTTAAACACTTGAAAAATTTTTAGGTAGGTATTCACATAATGTACTATACGTACTTGTATATACTATATATGTGATAATATTTTGGAACCCTTACGTTAATTTTTCTACATAATATAGAAGTTGAATATTTTATAATATTTTCATTTTTATCTATATAACGTTTGATAAAATTAACAATTTTGGGTTATAAAATCTTAAATTATACTAAAGTATACTCACATAATACCAAAATATTGGAAAAATCCCAAATTTCAATTTTTTTTTATAGCTTTTTAAAGTTGATATTTTTAGTGTAATCGAAAATCTAGAAATCCATTTAAGTATTTTTTTTATTATTTATCATTACTTTTATAATATTTATTAATAAAAAAAGCCAAAAATGGTTTAAAATTTTATTGATGTATACTTATATATTGGTTAAAGTAGTTCCGAAATATTAGAAAAATCTCAATTATCAATTATTTATTTATATTTAATGGACATTTTTATTAAATTTAAAGACTAATAAATGTAAAAATATTAATCAATACACATATTATTATCTAATGAACTGCACTCATAATCGTATTTCCGAATGTAATGACTTTTCATTGTATTCAAATTTTAATTAAAATTCAACAAAAAAAAATTATTTCCCATAAAACGTTATTACGAATAAAAAAAAAAGAAGTTGACAATGTAATAATGTCTCTGTCGAATAAAATATTATTTATTAATTTATTTTATTTTATCAATGATAATTTAATATATTATATTATGTAATTTTAAATTTTTCTTAGGTACAATATTATATTGATGATTGAAAGAGTAAATACATAATATAAAAAAAAATAAAAAAAAAACTACTAAGGAAATTTCCTTGAAATATTTTTACATAAATTTAATAGATAATAATTAGGTACTTGAAATTTTTTCATATATTTTTTATAACGAACACGATCAATTCAAATGTGGCAACCAAATTAGTTTTACCGAAAACTCGTAAAATTAAATTGAGTTAATATAGAAATATAAAATATTTTTAATTTCTGTAGAGGTTGACAGATTAACACGTATTTAAAATTTATTGTATACTTAGACAAATCGATTATAGTCAAAATTTCAAAATTGTAATTTGAACTCGAAATTATTTAACAAATATAAATTTCAATTAATATTAAATAATTACAAGAATATATATTTTTTGTTACCACATTCTTATTAAAGTATTTTTAAAGTTCATCAAAAGTGTATACGTATAATATAATACTGAAACGTAATCCGTAAATATGGGAAATATCATTACAAAATATAATTTATATTTTTTATTCGCTTAAAATTTAAAAAATTTTAAATAATTATTTTATTCGTATATTATAGTATTTTAAATTTTTATAGGTAAATTATTATATCTGTAAACGTTTTGACTACTTTGCGAATAGTAATAAATCAACTGAAAATAAATATTAAAATGCATAACAATATCATTTCAGTTTATTATTCATAACGTTACTTATACATTATATAAATGTCTTAGGTATACCTATATAAATAATTCATTTCTAAACAAAGTCAACTGAATGAATTTTGAATATCTTAACTTCAGTATATAATTGATTTCAAATAAAATACGTATTTATAAATTGAATAAATATATTATTTATTAAAATTAAAATTTATAATTATGTTTAAATCGATAAATTATATTCATATTGTGAATCCTTTTTTCCACTCATATATATTATAATTCTTCATACCGATAACCTCTTTATAATATATTATATCGTCGTCGTGTCTAATAAATATTTCCTCGGAAAACGGGGTCATTATCGTACGAGCAAGAGCCAGAATTTCGTGAGCGTTTTCTTATTTTGCTTTTAATTTTCCTCCTCTCGCGGCTGTTCACGACTTTCATTTTTTCTCCGACGTCTACTATATTTTTTTTCTATATACAGAATGATTTGTATCTCGCGCTTATTCCATTTTAACATTAAAATTATCAATTTTCAATCGCGATCATCGTGCTTTAAAAGAGTTTTAGATACTTACTCTTCATATTGTCATCATGTAAGCGCACACGTAATAAAATAAAATTATATAATGTTAAAGTGCACTAGTGCGATAACTGCTATATAAGATAAAAAACCATAATCATCGGAATTTATTGATATTTCGGAAAAATTATCTAAGAAAATTGTGCATTTTATTGTATTGTTCTACGATGACTTGACGGTTAGCAAATAAATTTAAACATCGCTTAAACTAATCGTTATTTTTGAAAACGATTTGAAAAAATACACGTGAACTCGTGTGGAATTTGGGTTCGGAGTCTTGTGAATCACTCTGCATACACTCAGTTACGCCTTTGCCGAGAGTGGTTGTATAAAATGGTATATGGTTAATTGAGTTCACCTGTCCCATTCCACTCGACGGCAACCGCTCCGCCAATTCACACCTCTCGAGCGTTTGAGTAATTGTTGCGGACACCTTACGTGGGCGGCTGCAAACAACAATTGAAATTAATAATCGCCACTGCGAAAGGGGTCACGGGAGTTGCAGGGAGGTTAGAAAAAAAATTAGTAGAAAATAAAGGAAAGTGATAGAGCGAGAAGCAAAAACTTCGTTCATAAGTCCAAGTGACACGTCTCCCACGGATAACGTTGAACACAAGAATGGTCGTATATACAGAGTGAAAGAAAAAAATGTATATTGACTCAATGATTGGAAATACAGATTGGAGTTTGGTTTCTTGTCTTATGTTATCATAACTCCATCTCACCCTTATCCTTTGTGTCGTATAAAAATTTAAATTGTACAGAAAATATTCATTGCATTTCAAATTATTTTGTAGTAATATAACTTAAAACGGAAATGTAACGCTGCTCAACTACGCATAATTAGTAAGACAGGGTTACGTATAGGCAATATTGATACGTAACTGTATAAATGGACCAAATTAAACATTTTCACAATACAATTATCATGACGAATAAAATTATTAATTATAATAATACTTGCAGTCTATTGGTGTACGGTCACAAATTTTTAAAAATATAATTATTTGATAAATAGACCGACAAAACAATCAAGAATTGATTGAAAACACAAAAAAAAAAATTATAATATAACATGAGATTTATTAAAATTCATAATATTATATTATAATATATTCGTGAAAAAGACAAATAAAATTATTTATGATTATAATAAATAATTATTTACGAATGCGCGATAAAAAAAAAAAAAAACACGAAATAAATCACAATATTACAATTTACACGAAATACGAATTGTGTGGACAAATAAATATTGCGTATTACGTAGAGCTGGAGATTTTTCTATTTACTGCAAACACAATAAATTATAATCTGTATCAACACGAAAATAAAAATGCATTATGTATTTTAAAACTTGTAGGCAAAATAAAAAAAATATTATGGTTATCTGGTAAAATAAAATAATTTTCAGTTAGAAAAATTGTTCGAAATTGTTAGGTATAATTACTTGGATTCTTTTTTACCGATATTATAACGATTTCGAATTATTTAATCGACTGAAAATGTTAATAAAATTCTCTTACTAGATTATTCGATAACTTGAGGATTGTATCAAAAAAAAAAAAAAAAAAAGAGAGAGAGAAAAAAACATTATGAATTAATTAATTAACGTCGTAAAATTTTAAAAGTAATGAGTATTAAATGATAATAAATCAGAAAAAATCAAAAAAAATCGTAAAGATTAATATGAAACGAACGTTTTAACGCGCATGATTGAAAAATGAAAAAAAAATGTGAGCAATAATATTTAATTAACTAAACATCGAAAAATTAAAACAAAAAATGCAAAGTTGATATCTCAGGTGTCATTGTGTCAATGCCCGATAGTAAAATCTTTTATGTACATGTAAAACTTTGAATTAATAATAGTTTTTCTTTAAAAATAAAATGCATTTTAAACTGGAAAATAATACAGTAAAATTTTACAATCGAAAGATTTCGTTGTATAAAAATCGTTTATATCTTTCTTATTCAAAAAAACGGAAATTGTACGCAGATTGAATATATTAATTTTTTTTTTTCATACTTTTATTCTTCTATTGTATTAAACAGTTGTGAAAATGTTCGCCATTATTATATTTTTAAAACAAAGAAGAAACTGAATTTTCGGCAAAGTTGCAAAGTATAAATAACGTTCTTTTTTTAAAAAAAAAAAAAAAACAAAAAAACAAATTTGTCACACTTAAATATTATACTGTATTTACTCCAAGAAAAGTTTATTCTATAAATTTACCAATATATATAAATTATAATAGGTAATTATTGTGTCTTAACTCTTCGAAATATATTATATTATATTATACTTTACAACTTTAGAACATAATCAATAGTAAATCTTTATTATTTTGATAAGGGCACTACACAAAAAAACAATATACTTGTTATATAGTTTTATGCCGTTATCATCGTTGGCAAAATAAAAAATGAAATGAAATAATTTTTTTCTAGATTATATAAACTGAATTTTTGAATACAAATTTAAACAGAAAAATTTGTGGTCGACAATTTTGGTTTAAATTCAAAATAATTTAATTAAATATCAGAAATCTATTAAATTTCCATTGATCGAATTAACTTAATATTATATATATATATATACTTATTTTTTTTAATAAGTGTACAGTATTTTTTTTTTTTTTTACATACCTAATTCACATCGAAATTCAACCGTATTTCAATATTCTTCGTTATGGAAAATAATTTTATAAGCAATTTTCATATTATATTGTTATTAGTTTTATTTTTTAATTAAAACATCATTCGACTTCAGAAATTCGATTTTCGACGAAATTGTCTAAATTAATTCGCGTGTTACGCAGACATAAACATTCTTACTTTGCGTTTCTACAATATCTCGTTCCGGTTAAGACGAACAAAAAACTTATGGGTATATACATCGGAATGTCAGAAACGATCTTATAATATTTTACAAAATACGAGTACTATAAAACGATAGAGTTAAATAGTTTTTTTCTATTATACTATTATTGTCCGTCTTTTATAATATGTTTTGATTGTTGAATAATTATTGTTTCATAAATATCACAATTTCTGGTAAATAGTTTTTCTTTAGAAACTTGAGAGAATATAATATAGGTCTAATATTCTCATTTTCAGATCCATTTTATAAACATCAACTCGCTATTTTCCACTTACCGTCGTTAACAACTGACAAGAGTTTCCGCACGCACCGAGTGTAACACATTACTATAATTAGACATTATTACGACATATTGTACGTCCGCACGTTTTAACTCAACTTCTTCGATACTTTTCCAATATTACGTAGTGAAAACTGAAAAGTATTTCTTTTTCATTTTTATTTTTTTCCCTGTTAATACAAATAGATTACTTTCATTGTCAAAGATTAAGAAATTTTCGATAAAAAACCGATCACAATATGACCGACGAGTATTTTATTTATTTATTATATTAATTATGAAATAACATCTAAAAAAAATATTTAAATATACAATTTTGCTTAAAATAATAAAATTATATTTGTAAAATATTAAATAAACAATAACGCACGAATAATTACATTTAATTATAAAGATAGATTTTTATTAACAATAGCGATTGTGTAAATAATAACAATAACTCAATATAATATAATTTATGAAAGATTCGTGCATTTTTAAATTGTTTTTTTCAGCTCAATAAAAATATTATTATTAACACGAACGGAATAGAATTATATTATTTGCTTAACTCAATAACAAAATATATTTTTATAAACAATATATTTGATTAAATTATTATTATTATTATTATTATTATTATTATTAGGCATTCACCTTGACACTTATCATCGTCGTAAATTATACATGTATGTAATCGTCATAATACCCTATATATTATTACCATCAATTTCCGCATGCGCTATAATAATAATTATTGGAATTTCGATCTATTGATCCATGACTCCAAGGGCAATGGCAAGGGAATATTACATTATGTCCGTCATCTATTATAGTCGAGATGCGGAGGTCTTACAATAATCACGTAAGGCTGTGGTTACGATTTTGTAGAATAATTTTATTTTTCGTTTTTATATTTGTTAGAAGTTAGAACAGATCTGAACCGTGTCCTGAACCTAGGTGTAAAATTTTAGATTTACAATTTACAAACTCGTCACCTATGCAGGGGCGGTTCCAGGGGGGCCAAGGGGCTATGGCCCCCTCCCAGGACCGTATTTAAAAAATTGTATACTGTTAAAAACAAAATTACATTATTACATATAATTATGGTCGGAATCGGACATTTCGGCGCGGCCATTTCGGCACTGCCGTTTCGGCGCTGTCGTTGCCAATATAAAGAAATATATATTTAATTAATATTTATGTTATCATAATATACATTATTATAATAAATAAATAAATAAACAATAGTTATAATGACATAAAAATAATAATATTTCATTATGTTATATAAATATATAATATTATACAATATTTGTTAATAATTTATTGTTGCGTGTAAACCCAGTTTTATACCTATCTACTTTGCTACGTAAAATATTTTTCTATATAAATATCAAATATTATCTACACAATACATATTGTAGTTTCGTTAATATTTTTTTTTTTATAATTTAATAGAATAAAATTAAATAAAATAAAATTGTTTTTATTATACATTATATGTATTTTTTATTATTATTAGCAACACCAGTGCCGAAATGTCTTCGCGCCGAAATGTCCTAGACCCAATTATGGTAGTAAAAATTTGTGTTTTTTTGTTATAAAGTTATCCCAAAATTTTGATTTGGCCCCCCCCCCCCCCCAACCAAGTCTCTGGAACCGCCCCTGCACCTATGCAAACGTACAGGGTTTGCATTGGCACATTAATTAACAATATATAATATATAGCTATATATATATATATTATAAATATAATATGCAATTTAATAATTTGTTTAATTATCTTCTTTATAAGTTATAACCAATGTATTTAGAAACGTCAAATTCATTTTACGATGATTATTCTCACAGACGATTTCGATTTTGCGTTACATACATGGGCGTCCTTGGGGAGGCAAGGAGGGTCCCTTTGCCCTCGCTGAAAAAATTTTATACACAAATATAATTTAAATATACGTTTTATGGAAGTAATAATCAATCATTTTGGAAAAAAATCGTGGAAACTTACAATTTTTATTTATAGGATAATTTCATATAGAAACACTATATCTATTTTGAATTTAATTTTAATATGTATAATCTTTATATAGGTAACACGTTACATGCAAAACAAATAATTTTTATCATATTTTTATTTATACTCGTATTGAATAATAATTTAATATAACAAATATAGTTGATATGCATATGATTTTATGCAATTAAAAATTTTTCATTGCCCCCGCCCCCTGAAAAAATTTATATGGGCGCCCACGGTTACATACACAAAATAATTAATATTTTTTATATTATATGTACAACGATATACGGATACAGACATAATAATATAATACCTTCGACGAATCCACGAATCTTTGGTCAAATGACTGCGTGAATAAACGCGAAAATATATTTTCATCCTGACGTACCTAAATATTTTTTGTCCTTGACAAAGTTTTATTTTTCTTCGCCAAGATCGAATGGCTTTTCATTTTATCGTTTATAGTATTATTATATATGTGAATCGATAGATTAAATTAAAAATAAATGATGATTAAATAAGAAATCTTGAGTTCCGTTTATATATTGTGTGATGGCCTGTCACGTTTAAATCTATAATCCGTCTTGAATTATCGTTCCTAATTCGTTTAAAAATACTTGTATAAAATAAATATAATAATTATAATAAATTAATGTTGAACACTTGCAAACAATTAAATTAAATTTTCGCGTATACTTGAAAAATATTACTAATTAATAAAATGTACACGTACGGAATAACAAATTTGAAGATTTGTGAAATCTATTAAAAGCTTCACAAATTTTCGTTTACCAGTAAAATCGTAATAAATCTGCTGCTGGCTGGTTAAAAATAAAATGAACTATAATCAAAAAAATAATCGTATAATTCTCATAAACAAATGATTACCTAGTAAAAGTCAAAAATGCGTATCTAAAATATTTAAAAAATAACATCAAATTACTAGCATTTAATTCTATGATTATTGTTTTTCACATTAACAATTAGTTTTCAAAATCAATCGTTTAATAATTACGATTAAAACAATGTGATTTCTATTTGTCTTTAAATTTTTCAATTATTAATCAAGTTTTAGAAAAACGTTGACTAATAATTATTTTTAATAAGTTAATATATTAAAAAGAGATCATAGAAATAATATATATAAAAAAAAAATAATAATAATATTGATTGAGTAGTCTTGTAAATAGGAAATAACAAAATCTCATTCAAATTATTTAAATAAAAAAATTAAGTACCTAGCGTAATTCGTTTATAATTAAACAAATACACATGCCGAAGAAACTATTTAAACAATAAATATTACTCACACGTCACACTTCACTTGCAAGTTGGCGGTTTTAAAGTTTCAATCGTCTACTTTTCTACTTAGAAAACCGCGATTTATTCAATTATTATATTATATAATAAGTAGGTATTTAATATTTTTGCTAAATTATATGTGAAAAAAATCAAGGTTCAAAAAATATTGAAAACGAAGAATAGGAAAAAGGATGTCGGGTATTTTACTCGAGAATTCCAACGTTCAAAACCACTTTCTATTATTATTTTTTTTTTTTTCATTAATAAGGAATTTACGGAATGAATATCTAATATAATAAATAATAAATTATATTATTCATTTATATATTATTATACAGTGAATCGGTTTAACTAAAGGATTTCGCCCGTCTTTGAGTGTAAATCCCACTGTAATTATTTTTCTGAAGGACGGAGGGGAAAAAAATGTAAACCATTTACTTTATTTCCACCGTCGGCGTAAACGAAAATACCTAAATCTTCTATTATAGACGCGTCGTTTTAAACTTCCTAACGCGCTTATATTTTTAATTAAACGTTCTCGGATAAAACAAATATTAACCATCAGTTCGCCAATCTCAATTCAACACATTTCATGATTAACGATCTCGACTCAATCAGTATTGAGCTATTTACTTTCCTTACTTACGACATTTTTCCGCAATTAAATCCAATTTCTGTTCGTATAATATTTACATTTTCTCTGTGTGTGCGACCTGTGTACCTACATACGAGTACAGGAAAGTGTATGCGATTCCGCGTGTAAATCCTGTATAATATCGGTTAAATATAGAATTAAAATTTAACTTAATAAAACTGAAATTATTTTCAAACGGGTATTTTAATTTAAATAATATATTAATGTGTATATTAGAAACACGTCAAACGAGGGTTTTAATCTTGCACTCAAAACGAAACGAATTAAATTTTCCAAAATTTATCATATTATTATTGTAACGTTAAAACGAATTAATTAAACGCGATTTTGCCTAAACGTAAATCGTAGGTTTGAATCATATTTTTATTACTTACCTACGCAATTATGCAATAATAGTATTTATTATGCAGTACTTAAAATATTTTTGAAATTATACTTTTTAGGTTTTTGCCTCTATCTTGAGATTATTAAAAAATGAATATTTCGTTTAAAATATTTAAATAATGTTATATTAAAAAAAATTATACATTATTATAAATAAATGTATAAACGTATGTGATTTAAAAATATTGTAAATAAACACCAAGGACAATCATTTTATACAGAGGATGTTTTTCCAGTTTTTTCTTAGCTGTGTAAATAAAATACATTTCATTTAATCCAAATTTATTATTATATAATTCTTTAAACGTAGTATTCTTAGTTTCTTACAGAAAAAAAATCGTTTTAATTTAAAATAAGTTACGTATTTTTCGCCAAATTAAAAAGTATAATAATATACAACATTAAATTATTTAGACAAAGTGGGTCGTTTTTATGCTTTCAGTTAAATAATCACGAAACAATTGGCCTTTATCTGCCATACACTCAAAGCCAAAGAACCCCATCTTCTCTTTACTAGCCAATGGAAAGTTTTAGATTGTCCATTTGCTAGTGATCACTACCCTATTGTTATTAAAATTCCGTCTTCTCCAGCTTCTCCCCCCTATCTCGCACCCAGTAAGCAGAATGTTCATAAATTTAATCTTAATAAAGCGTACTGGAACCTTTATCGTAACATAGTTAGTTCTCTCATCCCTCCCAACTTCCCGGATGACCCAATTGTAGCTTATTCAGAATTTAAGGAAATTATTTTAAATGCTGCTTCCCGAAGCATTCCGTATTCTTCTCCCCGTCATAATTCTCGGTCTTTCCCGATTTGATGGAATGAAGATTGTACTATTGTTATCAAATTAAGATCTAATTATTTTCGGTCTTTTAGACGTTCCCGCTCCATGTCTGATTTTTTATTATACAAAAACCAATGTGCTATTACTCGGAGAATTCTTAAACAATCTAAGTTGTCGTCGTGGAAGAGTTTTGTTTCCTCCCTACATCCTAAGACGCCTATTGGTAGCTTCTGGTCCACAGTTAAAAAATTCAGACGTGTATACGCCACTGAATATGATACATGAAACATGATTTTCATAATTTCAACCCAATTTTAAGTAAATTTTGTAAAAAATGGAGGCCCTATAGAAAAATCCCTGCCTAGGCCTTTCATATCCCAGGCAGCCACTGATCATTAGTGATGTTATAAATATAGACTATATTTAAAATTTTAAATAGACATCGTGTGACACGACTCGTGTTCATGTGTAAATTCATATAAAATAATAAATATATTAATAAATAATAAAAAGTGATAACTTATTGTTTAAAATTTTGAGTTTTATGAATTATATTCAACCTTATATTCTCGTCATCTTATAATTTATTTTAATAAAAGAACAAACTTACAAATGTGAATTAATACTGTTAAGGCTGAGAGGACAAAAGTTTCTCCTCTACCATAGGAGAATCTCTTCTAGTAGGTACATTGAATCCGACGGAAATAGGTTTTTATGGGATAATGGTTAAAATGTCTATCCGCTTTCGGCGTAATGAAAAGCGTTCGCAATCTAGTGGTCCTATTTACACTCTTTTCGATAAACAGTCCGTGGTCGTGACGTATTTAAATATATAGTGTGAAACCATAATAATAATTAAAAACAAACCTATCTATATTTTTATATTAATCTTTAACATGTTTAAAGGCTACAGATACAATTTGAAAATTACGCACTCGTAATAATGACGCGTATAGTGATGACGACTACTATAATTACTATTATAAATTTATTATCATTACTATGGTAACAAAAAAAAAAAAAAGTAAAAAATCGTATCGGTGAGATCGTATATAAGTTAAGGAAATGACGAAAAGGCGATTTAAGAAAATATTTCGCGTAAAAAATTCGGAAACGCGTTTCAATAGAAAGAGGGCGAAAAGGTGACCGCAAAATTTGGCGTAATCGAAGACGTACGACCGACGGTGGAATTTATAAAATAAAAGAAGGAAAAAAGCAAAGACGCGATAAGTTAGCGTTTTAAATATATAGAGAAGAAGAGAAGATAATGAAAAATTGAAAACTATATAATGAATCGGTAAAAACTTAATTTGTTTTCTTTCTAAACAAATAAAACCCGTATAAATTATATTAATTTAAATAATACAATATAATAATATAAATAATAATAATAACATAAATAATATAAATATATTATATTTAGACGGCAACTTCATCATCCCTGAGTCAACGATTTGACACACCTCAGTGGGCACATGGTCATTAACCAAAACCGTGTGTCTGAACAACACTTGGTCAGCCTGCAATTGTATCTCGTTCCACGCAAACTCCACATCCGACATTTCGATCATACGGCTACATACTACGAAACGAATTACCAATTTTGATTGAACGTGTGCGGTAACAAGATAAATTTTGCCACTTTTCATCAGTTTTTCGTACAATTGTTCGGTCCAAACATCATCACCCTGACAAATAAATATCATAATATCTGTTGAGTATTGTTAAGCACATAATTATATTTTATTGAATTTTTTTATGATTATTATTCAAACGATTAAGTGCATCCACATTATAATCTATTACGAAAATAGGCGCAACTAGGGGTGCCAGGGGGACTTTAGCACTCCCAGACTCAAAATTAGCACCCTCAAAAATTTAATCTTCAAATGAGAACAATTTAATAAATTTAAATAAAATATTTTTGTTTTCAAATATTTTATTTTATAACTAATATTTTGACTTTGAACTGTTTGAAAATGAGAATTGAGAATAAAATTATATTTAATTCGTTAACAATATTGAATATACCTATTGATATTGGGAATTAAGATACCTTAAGAGTTATTTTTAAACTGTTATTTACACAACTCGTATGTTTTCCATTTCATGCGTTTTCGTCGTATACATAAAAATCATAATAGGTAATATACTAATACACGAATTACGTATATACGAATAAAATTGCTAATCAGTTAACTTTTATTGTAATATATTAATTTAAATGTATTATTTTTTTATGAGTAAATCCTAAACATGCTGTGAAGTGTGCGTTAAATCTTAAATGTTGGTATTTTAGATTCTGAGCGAAGCGAAGAATGTATTGGTTTTAGAATGATGTGTGATTTTTTTTTTTTCTGTAAACAAAATTACGACCCGAAATAATGCTCTGATTTTCACGAAAAGGGTATGTTTTCGGTAGAAAAGTGGATGTAGTTGGTACTTTATTTAGGTCATTTTTCGAATTTCTCAAAATTGAGCCTAAGCGGTAGAAAAAACGACGAAAAAACGGCATTTTTCGCGAAAAATGAAATTTCGACGTATTCGAATTCAATATTTCACGATAACTCGAGCAATTTTAAAGATAGAGACTTGAAAATTTTTTTGGGTGTTCACATATCTACTATATATATGTGATAAAATTTTGGAACAGTTAAATTAATTTTTTTCAAAAATATAGGACTTTGAATATTTCGTAAAATTCACGTTTTTACGTATATAATGTGTGATAATATTGTCAATTTTAGGTATTATGGTCTGAAAATTTTACTAAAGTATACTTACATATTACTTAACATGATACTAAAATATTATTAAAATCCCAAGTCACAATTTTTTTTATAGCTGTTTTAAGTTGACATTTTTAGTAAAACGAAAATCTTAGAATCCATACGTATAAATAAATATTGTGAAAACACTTTTACTACCCAAAATAATGCTTAGATTTTTACGAATAGCGAGTTTCAGATGTAAAAGTGGATGTAGATGGTAATTTATTCAGGTAATTTTTCGAATTTCTCAAAATTGACTTTAAGCGGTAGAGAAAACTTCGAAAAAATGACGAAAAAACGGCATTTTTCACGAAAAATGGAATTTTGACGAATTCAATTTCTATATTTCTCGATAACTCGGGCAATTTTTAAGATAGAGACTTGAAAATTTTTTTGGGTGTTCACATAGTTATTATATATATGTTTTTTTTTTTTTTTTTTTTTTTTTTTTTTTACATCATCGCCCGAAGGCTTTTTTATTATAACGATCAATGATCTTTAACAATATATTTCATAGGTGTACATAAATATTAAATATTAATGAATAAATATTTTAGTAAATATATACAAAACATGTTTGGGATATCACTCCCAGTGGAGAGGTCCCGGCCTTAGTCTAATATTTTATACTTAATCATATGGTCTTCGTTGTTTAAGACGCCTTATGTCTTGAGAATTATCAAGCAGTTGAATTGCAGCTGGATTTGTGTGTTGATCTTTTCTCGTGTTTTCTGGCAAACTTCGTGATCTCGTCCTGGACGGATGTAATCTTCAAATCTCGGTGGATAATGTCATTTCTATCGTACCGGTATGCTGCGACAACAGTACGGAGAGCAATGTTTTGGCTACATTGAATAATCTCAATATTGGACTTACTGGCACAACCCCACAGTTGTATTTCATAAGTCCATATTGGTTTAATTATCGCTATATACAAAAGACGTTTGCTTGTAAGGTCTAATTCGGAGTGTCTACGATCAGCCAATAAATTTTTCTCAATTTATCTTTAATTTGGAGTTTTTTCTGGCGAACATGATGTTTCCAATTTAATCGTGAATCGAGGTGCATTCCTAAGTATTTTGTAGAATCATTCTGTGGGATAATCTGTTGATCCAGAAATACTGGGCAATATGCACTTTTACGCAAAGTATAATTTACGTGTACTGATTTGTCACTGTTAATTTTAATTTTCCAACGCTTAGTCCAGTCGGAGACGTTGTTAAGTGTTCGTTGAAGTTGATCAGTCGCAGTCTGTTGGTCTTCATTAGTTGCCAGTATTGCTGTATCGTTAGCAAACATAGCTGTCATTGAATAGTCGTTAGTTGGAATGTCAGCTGTGTAGAGTAAATACAAGATAGGTCCGAGGACACTACCTTGTGGTACTCCAGCTGATATGTTTTTCCAGTCAGTTATTGCTTCATCGTGTATGATCCTGAACTGACGCTCAGTCAGATAGGATTCGATGAGTGCGCACCAAGTATGTGGTAACTGCTCACGTAGCTTAATACACAATCCCTTGTACCAAACTTTATCGAAAGCTTGTGCAACACTAAGGAATGCTCCACAGCAATATTTCTTCTCCTCAAGTGCCTTGTTTATCACATTTGTGACACGATGAACTTGTTCAATAGTTGAGTGTTTATTCCGAAATCCGAATTGGTGTTCAGGAATAAGCTGTCTTGATTCTATTATTGGTTTTAAACGCTTTAGAAGTAGTTTTTCAAATAATTTTTCTAAGCTCGGAAGAAGCGATATTGGTCTGTATGAAGTTACTTGTTCTGGCGGTTTCCCTTGTTTAAGTAGCATGATGACTTGTGCTCGTTTCCATAGTTTAGGAACGTATTCTATACGAAGGATGGCGTTGTATATGCTTGTTAGATGAATCATAGCTCTTTTGGATAGTTCTTTTAGTATTTTTGGGTTTATTTGATCGTAGCCAGGTGCCATTTTTATATTGATATTCGTATCGATTTCTTTTGCAATTTCGATTGGGGTGAAGTACTTAATCTTCTCCCGTATTTCGTTCAATGGCTGACCCTGCTCTATATCGAGTTCAGAAGCGATATTGTTCGGCTGGAATGTACGTTCCAGATGACGTGCATACGTCTCAGCTTTATCTTGGTTACTGCGTGCCCATGATCCATCTTCCTTACGAATTGGAGGTAAATAGACTCTGGGCTTTTTCATTTGTTTTGTAGCCTTCCACAACGAATAGTTAGTGTCTTTTGTTGCAGAAAGATTACTCAGGTAAGATTTAAACGTTTCGTTTTTTACTTCTTTTATTTTGTCATGTAACAGTCTGCAAGTCCTGTTCCATATAGCTTTATCTAGTGGATCTCTCGTACGATGCCATTTTTCCCGTGCTTTCCGTTTTACCTTTACTAGCTCCCTGATTTCCATAGGGTAAGTGACTTCACAATTACTTCTTGCTGGTGTTTCAGGTGTTGCGAATCTCGCTGCCTCAATAACATTATTAGTTAGTTGTTCAGCAGCGTTATCAATTTCAATTGGAGTTCTAAGCCTTACAGAGAGGGTTATTATTTCATCTAGATTAGCTCTAAAGAGGTCCCAGTTTGTCCTTTTATTGGTAAGCAATACTTTGCGTTGTTTTTTTATAACATTTGTGCTTAACGTAAGTAGCACTGGTATGTGATCCGACGATAATTCTACAAGTTCTATTATATCGACATAATTAGAGGATATACCTTTCATTACGAAGAAGTCTAGTAAATCTGGAATCTTGTTCTGGTCAGATGGCCAATACGTTGCTTTTCTTGTAGAAATTATTTCAGCATTGATATTGCTTGCAGCGTTTAATAAAGCACGACCTTTAGAGGTGATAAGTCTCGAACCCCAGTGAGTATGTTTAGAATTATAGTCTCCTCCAGCTATGAATCTATCACCCAAAGTGTGAAAAAATTCAGTGAACTTAATTTCATCTGCACTCCTTTCATTCTCCTTGCGGTGGGCAATAAACTGCAGTGACTGTAAGGTTGTTTATACCGTCATTTACGATAACGCTGGTAGCTTGTATATGGTTTTCAGAGTAATTTTCGCATTCGTAGTGCTTTATGGACTCTTTTATTATTACAGCAAAGCCACCACGGGCTCTACCACTAGGATGTAATGTGATATATGTTTAGTAGTTTCGTATCTTCAAGAAAGTCCGCGTTGTGAAGTGTATTTCAGATATAAGAGCTATATCTATGTTATCTCTATGTAGGAGGTCTTCAAGTTCCTGTTTGCGCTGTACTAATCCATTGGCGTTCCATATAATGATCCTAAGTGTATTGTTCATTTCTTTTTCTGTTTGGTGTTTTTGGACTTAGTATATTTTATTTCTAACTGGTCCATTCTCACTGCGATATTTGCTAGTGTTTGTGTTACATTAGTTAACTCAACTAATATATCATTAATCCTGGGATCACAGTTTTCCTTAGGTTGTTGTATTGATATTTGAGGTACATAATATATATATATTATGATATATGTGGTAAAATTCTCGTTTTTACGTATATAATGTTTGATAAAATTTGCAATTTTTGGTATAAGGGTCTGAAAATTTTACTGAAATATACTTACATAATACTTAACATCATACTAAAATATTGGAAAAATCCCTAATCTCAATTTTTTTTTATAGCTGTTTTAAGTTGATATTTTTAGTTCAAACGAAAATTATAATTGACTGAACTTCGCTCAGAATCGTTTTTTCGAATGCAAATATGCAATGGTTTATCATTGCATTCAAATTATAATTAAAATTAAACGCTATGATTCGCACACCTGTATCCTGTGCGGCAGGAGTATCAGCTCATCTTTTTACATTTTACGATATTGTTCATTACTTCATTAGTGTTTATTACTCTATTCGACTAGTTTACGGTCAGTCTTACTCATACAATTTTAACTATAATTAAAAATTAAGATGTTCAGTATTTTTAAAAAACAAAAAACTGTTAAACATGAAAAACAAGATAAAGATATTGACAATCCTGATATTCCTACTACATAAAATGTTTGTGCTGGTTTTTAATTAATTAGGATTCGGTGGAATAATTAGATGATATCGACTAAAATTATTTAACTAGCACAATTCTTAAATTAGGAAATATAGATTCTGGCTCACGTCGTCCTATACTGACAATAAGATAAAGAGATATTGCAAATAATATAAAAAGAGAATGGTCTTAGAAAAGTATAGTGTAAAATCAAGAAAGATAGTTAGAAGTAGAAATAATTTATATTATTATATTCTTATGTTATTTATTATATTAAGGATATTGTAAGAGGTGATTTTATTCTTCCATCTAACACGAAAAAGGAATAAGGTCATTTTCTATATCCAATGATACGATCGATCTAATAATTCGATAAGGAATCTAAAAACTAATTTAAATTTGTCATCTAGTCTATTTCAGATGAACTTTCTTATTTTTTTGTGTCAGTCTTCAAAAATTTAATACCCATTAAAAATATTTTAATTTACAATTTATTTAATAAATATATTATTTATTTTTTGTTTTGTTATATGTTATTTATTTATTTTCTTATATTAAGAAAATAAAGGAAGATTTTTGTTAGATTTTTCAATATTAATTAAATAAATTGTAAATTACAAATTTTGAAAACTTAATGACGAAAAAAAAAATGTAATGTAATAATAAATTAAGGAATAAAATGATATATTATACCTTTATTCGGAAACAGACTAGTCCCATCCTAATCGGCGTAACGATTTCGAATCTTGGATCTTGATCGACCAATTTTCCAAAAATTTGAGCTAAATTCACGTGTTTCTTTATGAAAGCTTGTAAACCTTCAACTCCGTATAATCTTAATACAAACCACATTTTTAACGATCTAAATCGTCGGCCTAACGGTATTTGCCAATGCTGAAACGATAATAAATTAATAATTATTTTGTGTTTGATATTGCCATAAAAATGAATTGAGCGATGCAATGTTATGTGATAAACTGATAACATAACATATTTTATTAAAAATATGAAAAAAATTACTTGTAAACATACTTTAAGAATACAAAAATATAAAATTTTGATTTACTTTAATAATATATATACCTAAAATTATAAAAATTATGTTCTAAATATAAAATTACATTTTCAACTATACTCGTCGCGGAATAAGAAGGTACCTCGTCTCGCAGGCGGCAAACCGGTTCCCCACCGCAACCTTGTCATAGTTGGACACCACTAGTATTGCATACAGAACGCCAATATTAATTAACTATTAATATTATACACCGCGCTCATTTGACTACGCGTACGAGTGGAACACGTGTCCGTTATTAACGAATAATCGTTATTTATCGATAAACGAACGAAACACTACAACACGGTGTACAATGTGCATATTTGACACAGCGCTGTATATCAATTTCGTTTCGTTTTTGCTAGCCAATTAGCGACCACCTGCGCGCGATGAACCTGTTTTGGTCCGCCGCCCGGGTACGTTCTTATTCCGCGGCGAGTATAGATTAACAATTACGTCATTTTAATATTTATTATTATTATTATATGAATTATATTTATTATTAGTTTTATATTAATTATTTAATAATATATTCCATAGTAAAAAAATTTCTATTCAATTTCTTCGAATTAAATTGTATATTTTTATATTTAAAGTTTACCAACCCTATAGTCTGGAATTTGTAGATCTAATAATCGATTCTCGTAATCGTGCTTTAAATATATCCTATCCACCTTGAATGCATCCACGAGATCAGTCGCATTTTTTACCCACAATGCTGAGCAGTCGAAATTAACCAATAGCCATTTGTGTGGATTCACATCAAACGAATCTGCGTACTGTACTCCTGTCATATAATGTCTAAATTCCGGCAGAATAAAAGCAGCACCTAACATACGATAAACATTGAAAATTATCATAAAAGCATTAGGACAAAAAATAATATTAACAAAAAATAAATTTAAACATTTTTCGACGTTATGACATTTTATAATCTCTATGGAAATTTAGACAAATTTAAACCCTTTAAGTGTTAGTGGCATAATATTATGTGCCACTTGTAAAAATGACTGTGCAGAACTATTTTTTTTTTTTTTTTTATAAATAAATTTTTAATATAAATTTGAATTCTACTAATACTAAGCATTATTTTAAGGTTAAAATAATTATTGTAGCATAATTTCCCTTTTTGTTATACTGTTAGAGGGTGGCTATAATATATGCCACTAACCTATTACCTATAACGGTTAATTTTTATAACATATAACAACTATGATATTATAGGAGTACAATGTGATTTGGTAGGTGGATAAGAATGTATTATTTTTAATTTACAAGTTTGAAAAAGGATTAAATAAGAAGAATCAATTTAATCACAAAATTAATAAAAAAGGAAATTATATTGATATAATTGGATACAACTTGTTTACAAATAAAGATTTATTATCATTGAAAAAATGTAATATTACATAACAAAAATTTTATTAAATATTTATATAGGTAATAAATAACAATAAATAATTATATAAGTACTATAAATTAATATCTTTTATAAAAGAGTATTCTTACAAACCTAAACATCAAGAAAATGGTTAAAATAAATATTCCTCAATTGTATATCATACAATATTATATGGTATATTATGAGTATAACCTATCATCTAGATCAGTGGTTTTTTAAATTAAAAAGTTACTCTTACTATTATCTTTGCGCAAACAATTTGAAGACAAATAGTTATATATTTAAAAACTACAGAAAATTAGTGTTCTAAATAAATTCTATTCAGTTGTTAAAAGTTTAAAATAATATTTTAAAATACAATTTGTAAATTAGATAAAATTATTTTTTCAAAAAAATGTATTATTCATTGAAGTAATAAAAGTATGTTGAAGTTATGAAATAAAACTAACCAACATTTTATTAAATATAAAAATAAGCAAAGAATTCATTTCTGTACTTATTTAAACCATTAACAATTTTAAGTCTTGTTTTTTTTTTTAAATTGTCACTGCATATAAGACACATTGATTAAATGTACGTCGTATATTAGTTAGTGGCATGCATATAGACCACTTTGTAACGCGTTATAATGATACCTAATAAATTAGTACAATATTTATAGTATTTAATCTTATCCTAATAATTTTCCAATCGTTGGGGAAATACAAATATCGTGTGTTATCGCAGACGATATGGGTATAAAAGGAGACAGTACTGCCAGAAAGATCATCAGTCTGTGAGTTCGGTTCCATTAGGAATCATCGGCTCATACCGGACGATTTGGAAACGTTGAATCTAGAGGTTCACCAGCATTACCTTACTACCTGACGTACGGTATTTTAGTCACCAGGTGTCTAAACTTATTAGTTTACCAGAGCCTAACTAGAATACGGTAAGACCTATACATATAAAACATATCCTAACTTATACACACCCCACCTAAACGCATTCTTTATTTCATTTTCCGAAAATCTTATATAGACCTTATAAATAAATTTAACATTAATAATACCTTACTGAAAATTGTAAATAAATTTAATTTCATATAATGTGTAAAATATTTAATTCTAATAAATATATTTAAATTGTAAATCATAGTTGTAATTAATTCCTTAATAACGCTCACGGTAAGTTATCGAAAACGAAACGTTACAACTTGTGATATTAGGATACAATATAAACAAAATAACAAAATAACAAAATGACCACGAAACATGGTCATAAAATAATATGAAATAGTAAATAACGTATAACAATCAGCTGATTACAATTAAGGTGGATGAATCTTTAAGATAACTAAGTGGCTTCATATGCCACAGTTTCATATTATACTGCAACAAATCAAAAATAGTTCTGCGCCTTAAAGGGATAACACTCATTGAACATAATTTAAGTGAATGTAAATAATATAATATTAATATTCGAATTATATTAATTTTATTCGTACCAGCATATGCCGCGTCCACGTGCAACCAAATGTTGTTTTCATTGCATATCGGACCCAATTCTTCTAAACAATCGAAAGCACAAGTCCCAGTGGTGCCCAAAGTAGCGACCACATAACAAGGAATCAATCCTTTGGCCTTGTCTTCGGCAATAGCTTTAGCCAAAATGGGACCGGTCATTCGACCGTCTTCATCGGCTTCGAGAAGTCGCATGGGCATAGAACCGAGAATACCGGATTTTTTTACACTTGAATTGGATTGATCTGAAAAGGATAAAAATAATAATAATGATGATAATGGATGACTGTTAATCAAAAGCACAGAGAAATATAAGTTAAAAAACCAATATCGTTTTATCTTTTATTACGATCTTTATTCCTTACCCGACGTATAGGCTACAAGTTTAGCTTTAATCTCATTGTCATCCATGTTTGGATTTAGTTCTTTAACTCTTTTTACCATTCTGTATTTTGAAGCCAATAGACACACTAATGTAGCCTCACTTGCACTTCCCTGCAAAAACACGAAAATTATAATCATTACATAATCATATATAATAATCATTATTACATAATAAAAGTAAGTAGGTAGGTATGTGTATTGTTACGGTTGCATTTATACCCGAGTCGTCATTTTATGTCGCCTCAGCATTATTTACGTGTTAGGCCAGACACCGGTGATCTTAGTGTGATATATAATAAATTAGTCGAGTTTCAATGCCTGAACCACCAAGTCGAGTTTGAATAGTTGAAACACCCAGTCGAGTATTAATAGTGAAAACATGATTGATGAAAACATGTCGTGATTATTTATTTATTTATATATTAATTTGTTCAGCTCAAATAGAAGCTGGCACTCCGCTACACCTGTGATCTACAATAAACTACCCTCCAAGATCAGGGTTACTCAGGTTATAGTGTATTTATTATATTTATTTCGTTATAGTAATATATTAAGTTTATGTTCGTTGCTAAATTACGTGTTAGTTATTGAACGCAGGTTATACGTTTCTAGGACCTGTATAATATAAATAAGAAACCTTTGTTTTTTATTGGTCTAACTAGGCCGGTAAATGTAGTAGGAAATAGCCAGCCGACTGCTCCTTAACTGGATAGGATTTGATAGAGGACACTGAACGACACCTTGTACTGTAAGGTACGAGGCGTGTAACGTTACAGTATCATACATTCATACTCGTATAATATATAATTATATATTAATATTTATAAATATATATCATTGCACATTTATATATACAGTAAATCCAAACTGATTGTACTCGTATATCAAGTAATAATCATATAACTTTAATGATATACCATCATATAGCCTAAACTAAACTATAAACACTCTCATAGGATTTTTTTTTTTT
>JAIUCT010000016.1:401344-444767 GCA_021307375.1 Tetraneura akinire
CATTCCTAAATTATTCTTTTAATATTTAAAATTATTTATTTAATATTCAATAAATCTACTAATATTAGTATATATAACTGTCCTTTCTTTATTTTTTATTTAATTGATTTTTAGGTCCTTCTTTTTAAAAAAAACCTATTGGTTCAGCCAACGCAACACATATTGTGCTTGGCCCGGCCCTTAGATCACTGTTGAGTGTCCCCCTCGACAGTGGGTAATAAGTAAGCCACTATTTAAGAGGCCGAAATCTTACAACCTATAAGAATCCACCCGAAAATTGATCCGAACGTGGTTGGATACTCATGACCAACCGTTACGCGTTTGCCATCAAAGACCTCAGCAAACACGTCAGCGCCGAGCAATAAGTCAATGGTCGCTGGAGACGAAAAAGACGGATCTGCCAAAGCCAGATGTTGATATTTACTCGCAATTGCCTCCGAAATCGGTTGACGAGGCATTTCAGCTGTAATGGTGGGGAATACCCATGCCTTGAATGGGATTATGGGTTCGGTACAGAACCGCGGTTGGATGCAACAGTCCACAATACCTTGCACGTTGACAACAGGCGCACCCGAGAGACCGGACACTGGTGCCGTCCATTTTGACATACGTATACCCAAACGTGACGAACAGGCCGAAGTGATGGCGCTAATTTGGGATGCCGAGTCAATTAAAGCACGTGCAGAATGCATAACACCTGAATGATCTCGTATATGTACTAGAGCAGTTCCCAAAAGAACAATTGGTTGATTAGACGAACCAACAAGAGAAACTCCCGGTTCATTGGATATCGTATTAGTAAGAACATTGGTTCGATGTAGAAGCGAATGATGTCGGCCGGAACACTTGTTACACGACTTGTTCAGCTTACATTGAACTGACCAATGTTTGGAGTCGAGACAACGAAAGCAAATTTTCTTGTCACGGGCGGACTTATAACGATCATCAATAGACAAATCAATGAAGTTGGCGCAACTAGATGATTTATGGTTTCCGGAACAGAACAGACATTTTGAGACTGGGGAACTAATAGATTTCGAAACGACCAATGTGACCTTTGGTTTTCTGTCTGCGGGACGAAACGCTGTTGACAATTTTGGCTTGGACTGCCTCGACACTAGTTGTATGCTACCTGACATGGACACAGTTTCCAGGAGAGATACTCGATTTTGAACATAAGAGACAATATCAACCAACGATGGGAACTTCTGATTGTTTACCGCCTCGAATCCCTTCCGAATAGCTAACGGCCAAAAACGGACAGATAAAGAAAATAATAGGAATTCGCCTAAATCAGGAACATCTAATGATTGAAGCATGGTGACATTATCAGAAAAAAGGGTTAAGAATTCCTTAAGACCTTCCAAAGACTCCTGGGACTGTGAAGGAGTAGATATGAGCTTATCTATAATGAGTGCGGCCAATTGTCTAGGCTTGTCGAACCTATCAGACAAGGTAGACCATGCAAGGTCGTAATTACGATCGGAGACAGTAATGCCTCGAATAGCGCGTAAAGCTTCACCGTGCAAACACCCAAGTAAATAGTAAAAGCGCTCTACATTAGAGATATCAGCACGAGAAACTATCAGCGCGTTGAAGCGGTCACGGAAGACTGGCCACCCTAAAATATCCCCGCTAAACGTCGGTAACGGGATTTCCGGCAAACGCGATCCAAAATGCCTACTATGTCCACTAGACTTACATGACCCGTCAGTTGCATCAACATCTCCATGAGTACTTTGCACGCCTTCTACGCTGGGTGCTTTATATTGTTCAACTACGTTTAAAGCTGTAATATAGTACATACGAACCTCAGACTCCAAGTCAACGGAGAACTCGTCGGCAGAACCTAAATCTAACAATGCATCAAGAACGGCTTGATTTTTTACGACAAAGCTTTCCCATAAAGAGTCGAGATCCCCAGACGCGACCAAAAACTGCAAAACTAAACTACTGTCGGAATCAATACGTTTTGACAATTCCACAATCGATTTAAGTCGAGCAACAACAGTGTCACGCGCCAATATAGCAACAGTTTTAGCCCTATTCAGACATCTAGTTTCCCGATCGTGATTGTTTTCAACATTAACCATCTTGTATAATACTGCGACAAAAAATAAAAAAAATAAAAAAATAAAAAATAAAATAATAAATGAAATGACACAGGCGAACTAAAGCGGTCGCAATCAAATTTAACGTAACTAAATAACTAAATCAATACACGATTATAAAATAATAGATTAAAAATCTTAAATTATAATTTTCTAAATCAAAAAGCAAAAAAAACCAATAATATTAGATACTCGTAATTACAATACACAACAGCGAACGTACTATAATGAGCTAAATCAGGAATATACGATAATAATTACACCGTAGTTATATATAATACTACTAATAAATAATAATAATTAATACGTTTTACATTAAACAAAAGTTAACAATATAATTCAATTACTAGACAAAATTCAGCATTTTACTTCGCTAAAGTATTCATTATCAAAAAAAAATAATATATTTAAAAAAAATTAACAAATTAACCACACAGATATTATAAACTAACTCAAAATCGGGTACATATACGTAGGTATTAATATAACGAAAAGAAAGCAAAATAAATTCGGTTAGATAAATGCGCAAAAACGATTATATCAATAATAATGTACACACACGCGCGCGCGAATAATTCAACAATTCCGCGCAAAGAACGTTCGGTCACTATCAGTATATAATAATGATCTAATAAAACACTATCGTTTAGGTAAAAGGTAATAAAATATCGATAACTTAATGGATAACCCAGACGTACATGAATATAATGATGTCACCCATAGGCGCCGAGTATTGGGGTGCTGCGGTGCTCGAGCACCCCATGGAATAAAATAAAATATAAATATTCATTATTTAATATGTCAATATTACCTATTTAAATTTTTGTTATTTATAGTATAACTGTGCCTTAAGCTGCTTTCACACATAGCGGTTCGACCGCTGGCGGTCGCGGTTTTTAAATCGCAGCGGTCGCCATTTACGAATTAAACACACGTATTTAAATATGTTTATTCACACTGGTAAAACCGAACCGCGAATGGCCGCCGGCGACCACTTGGAATCAAACGCGGTTCGACTAACAATTATTAAACTTATAATAATTATTATAGCTAGCGATAGCGGTCGACCTCTCTGAAATTGAACAAGTTTGATTCCGCGCGGTCGCCCGCGGCTATCCGCGGTTCGGTTTTCTCAGTGTGAATAAACATTTAAATACGTGTGTTCAATTGTAAAACCGCGACCGCCAGCGGTCGAACCGCTATGTGTGAAAGCAGCTTTACGGTATTGGAAATGAAAATGTCTGTAACGGCACGTGGCTTTTCTTTTGAGATATACCCGCATAATTCTCAATAATTTCAAAATCGCAAAATTTCAAAACTTTTATTTTAACTACCAATTTTAATTCATTATTAATTTATAAAAATAATATAGTTATTTATTTGTATACAATTAGGTATTATTTGTTTTTTTTTAGTTATTAAAATTTACAAAAAAAAGTCAATAAATCAGTAAAGGGGATTCGAAGCCTCGATTTTCTTTTTCTGTCTAACACACATAAAATATAGGGATTTACACGTTTTCTACTTCCAACGTTACGATCAATCTATTGTTATGAGATGAGGGATCTGAAAACGGATTTGAATTCATTAGAAAGTTTACTTTAGATCGACTTTCCCACTTTTTTCATTTTTTTGTCCTAAATTCTTAAAAAATTGAATATTTATAAATTTTTAAATAAAATTTGTTTCAACAACAATGAGAAGAAAATTTCAAAAAAGTGGGAAAGTTGATCAAAAGTAGACTTTTTCTAACGAATTCAAATCCGTTTTCAGATCCCTTATCGCATAATTAGATCGATCATAACGTTGGAAGTAGAAAACGTCTAAATCCCTATCTTTTATGTGTGTTAGAAAGAGAGAGAAAATCGACGCTTCGAATCCCATTAATAAGTGATACGTTGTTATTTTTTTTTTTTTTTTTTTTTTTTTTTTGCAATTATAAATTAATTAATTTTAGGGTTTTGAGCACCCCATGAAAATTGGAAAACCCGGCGCCTATGATGTCACCTACGAAAATGAACTAAAGAGATAAAAGCAACACGCACAAATACGATTTATACTAACAAGTAATAATAATTGACGAAACGAAATACTGACCAAATAAAATATGACGTTTTCCACCGTTAATACACTACAAAATTATAATAAACTATAACCACGGTCTGCTACTAAATGATTACGCCAAAGGGGGTCCTCGCGTGCGGTTGCCCCCAATGACTTGTACGAAGGAAAAAAAGGGGAAGTTAGAAGTGAAAACGGAGATCAGAATGTGAATGACACCAATAATCAAATTATATTAATGTGCCGCAATGGCAGGCACACCATTATATTATAATCAACTATTACAATTATCCATACATGTGTATATATGGTAACAAATACAATAACTATCGCGCGGGCACCCACTTACAAATATATATGTACACAGGATATACGCTAAGCGTTCACAAATATATATAATATGTATTACAAGTTACAATATAAATAAATACGCCGACCTGGACTAGCTGCAAACCACCTCCGCTGGAATCCTGACGTCAATATTGTGGGGCGCAGGTATACAGTCGCCAAAATGTCGCCAAATGTGAATAGTACACGACGGATATATGGACGAAATGGACGCGTATGTAAAGTCCACCATACGGTATAATTCTACGTGTATATAACGCGCACCACGCGTATATAACAAAAGGGCGTGTGTAAAACGCAGCGACACAATAACCGCACGCGTGTAATTATTCAAAGGGCGTATAAAAGAAACGCAACACGTATAACACGCGTGAAACTCAAAAGGCGTATATAATAACGCGTCCACGCAGTACGACAGTTGTCGGACGAGAGACTTTAAGTTTTGATCCGCGGAAAAACCGCGTTATGCCGATAAATGTGCAGTGGTGGGGTCGCTTAATGATCGCCAGATTAATTGCGGACTCTCCGCGAATCCCAACAATAATAATACTCATATTATATAATTTTATTTTGTTTAAGTTTCCCCGTATTATTTCTTTACCGCAAAATATTACGTAATATCGTATTAGCAGAGAAGGGGGTTTTGAATAACATAAGTGTAGTGGTAAGATAAACTACACGTAGTAGTAGTGAAATAATTATTATAATGATTTCATCTTTGCGATTAACATACATAGTATAAAGTATACCTATACAGTTAATTGTATAAATCAAATATTTATATAATTATAATTTTTTATACATTTAAAATTAATATTATATTGTTTCAAATTAATTAATTTTATTTTTAAACAATATTAAATACAGTTTCAATTTTGTTTAAAAAATAAATTAGATTTTCTAACATTTTAGATTCTAAGCAAAGAGAAGATTGTATTGGTTTTACACTGATGTGTGTCTTTTTTTTCTATGTATCAAAACACTTTTACTACCTGAAATAATTCTCCGATTTTCACGAATAGGGTATGTTTCCGGTAGCAAAGTGGATGTAGTTGGTACTTTATTTAGGTCATTTTTCGAATTTCTTAAACTGATCCTAAGCGGTTAAAAAAACGACGAAAAACGCCATTTTTCACGAAAACTGAAATTTCGATAAATTCGATTTCAATATTTAACGATAACCCAGGCACTATTGAAGATAGAGACTTGAAAAATATTTTGAGTGTTCACATAGCTACTACATATATGTGGTGAAATTTTGTATTCGTTACGTTAATTTTTCTATAAAATATAGGATTTTGAATATTTCGTAAAATTCTCGTTTTTACGTATATAAATATATAATGTTTGATAAAATTGGAAATTTTAGTGATTAAGGTCAGAAAATTTTCTTTTTTAGAATTCTATTGGATAAAATTATAAGAATTTAAAAAGATGAAATATATTATGTGAGTATTTATATAATTTCCAGATAATATACGAGATAACCAGATAACCAGATAACCTAACCTCGTATTTCTTATATTTTTATGTTTCTTAAACTTAATACAAATTAATTGAAATGGGTTGTATAATTAAATAAATATATTATATAAAAATATGAATATCTTACATAACGTATAGGGGAGAATGGGGGAATACCAGTCAGCGGGTAATACCGGTCACTAATGTATTTAATAAACTATCATATTATCAGATACACTAACATATTATTTTAATAAATATTGTTATCATAATATAAAATTATGATGTCACGTGTTTAATATGTAGTTTTTTCCCCGGCAAAATTTGTTATCATATTTTATCACATTTCACTATAAGAAAATTGTATATTCAAAATCATTTTATGGTAAGAATTTTTATTATATTTTTATTTAGTTTAAGTGTAATATGTCCTAAAATACATAGAGAATATGTTTTTATTCTCGAACTAGATATTTATTTAATATTAATATTATTATAATTATTTTTGTAAATCATATGTTGGAGGGGTAATATCGGTCAAAAGTATGGTGTAATACCGGTCATACTGACTGGTATTGCCCCATTGTATATTATAATATTTATATATAACCTACACACTAATATTGTTAATATTTACTATACATTTTTTTACTTAGATGCCACGTAAATATGTTAGAGTGTCAAATCGAGCCAATTGGTCTCATGAAAATCTTTTAAAAGCTATAGAAGCCGTAGCGAATAAAGTATTAAGCATGAGAAAAGCATCACAAATGTATAATATTCCGTTTAGTACACTCCAAGAACGAATTAAAAATGGTAATACTGAAATTACAAATTTTGGGCGTAAACCTATATTTTCTCGTAATATTGAAAATGAAATGGCTGAACATATAAAAGATCTTGCAAAATTATTTTATGGAATAACTCCTTTGCAATTAAGGAGTGCTGCTTATATATTAGCAGTTGAAAATAAAATTAAACACAATTTTAATGAAAATATCAAACTTGCAGGAGTAGATTGGTTTTACATTTATTTTTTTTTATAATACCTACTTATTAATAAGATATTCTTTTTACTACTATTAAGACAGAATAATAATTAATCTAGTGGATTAGTGGAATATTATTTCATAAAAATTGTTAATTTTGAAGATAACTATTTTCATTTTTTTTTTTAATACATTAATATGTTTGTATATAAAAATTGTTTTCTTGTTTGTAATTTAAAAGGCTGTACTTACATTTTATTTTTTATATAATACATAAAATAAGATGTTCTTTATTACTACTATTAAGACTGATAATTAAATTAGTAGAGTAGTGAAGACCCATTGTTATATAAAAATTATCAACTTTGTGACTATTTTCATTTTTTTTTTTTAATACATTGAGATTTTTATTAAAAACTCTCTAAAGATATGTGATAAAATATTTTTAATTAAAGAGACTGATATAATTAACTTGTTATTATTACTTTTCTACTAGCCAATAAATTATTATAATTTTAATAATTTAATTTCCAGTAGGTATATACCAATATAATATACTACTATTATTTAAAACATTAACAATAATTATTTTTATTAATTGAAGTACATAATTTTAAAAGAATTTAAAATTTAATTACGGATTTAATATTAATTATTAAATCACCTATATATTTATATGGAGAATTGTTGTGACTGGTATTCCACCTATGTCGGGGTAATACCGGTCATTTTTAATTTTTTTTAAATTTAATATTTAAAAAAAAATAATATTCTAAGGAATTCGAAACTTAGTCACAATATTATATACATGTTAATGGTTAAATTGTCAAAAGATCTATGTAAATTCAATAATTATTTTCTGAGATATTTAATTTCTCTCTTAGGTGACCGAAATTCCCCCATTCTCCCCTACCTTTTAATAGGTATTTTAAATATTATTTGATAATGCCGTTATTGCTAAAACGACAAAACGTCATATTATGCATTAATAAAAAAGATGAGCTGATACTCCTGCCGCACAGGATACAGGTGTGCGAATCATAGTGTTTAATTTTACTTAGAATTTGAATGCAATGATAAACCATTGCATTCGAAAAAACGATTCTGAGCGAAGTTCAGTCAGATTATAATTTTCGTTTGAACTAAAAATATCAACTTAAAACAGCTATAAAAAAATTAAGATTAGGGATTTTTCTAATATTTTAGTATGATGTTAAGTAATATGTAAGTATACTTCAGTAAAATTTTTAGACCCTAATACCAAAAATTGCCAATTTTATCAAACATTATATACGTAAAAACGAGAATATTACGAAATATTCCATGTCCAATATTTTGTAGAAAAATGAACGTAACGGTTCCAAAATTTTACGACATATATATAATAGCTATGTGAACACCCAAACAAATGTTCAAGTGTCTTACTTAAAAATTGCTTGAGTTATAGTGAAATATTAAAATCGAATTCGTCGAAATTTCAGTTTTCGTGAAAAATGCCGTTTTTTCGTCATTTTTTCGTCGTTTTTTCTACCGCTTAAGGTCAATTTAGAGATATTCGAAAAATGACCTAAATAAAGTACCAACAAGGTCCACTTTGCTACCGAAAACATACCATATTCGTGATAATCGGAGCATTATTTCGGGTAATAAAAATGTCTTCAGAATAAAAAAAAAAAATAAAAATCACACATCATTGTAAAACCAATACATTCTTCGCTACGCTCAGAATCTAAAATTCATAATTTTAATCATTTTTTTCAATAACTTATATAATTACAATAATCTATAGTGATTTTATCTTATTGATAATCAAAAATTATTTTTCCTTATTTTTACAATATCGCAATGTTACACTTTAACTGGGTTAATTGGGTCAATTTGGTATATATCAGTATTTTTTTATTAAAATTTGAGATGTTGATAATTTTATTTTTATTCAAATATATATATATATATATACATATATTATATTAAGCTTTATTATAAAATATTCATATATTTATAATATTGTATTAATCATATTTCAAAGATTTAGTAATAATAAAGTTAATTTTTAAAAGTTAAAGTAAAATAATTTTTTTATTTCAATATTTTTTTCAATATAATTTATCAACTGTTTAATAAAATATAACCTATGTTTTCAAATATGTAAACAAATTTTACTTTGCATTACAAAAACTTAAAATCATGTATTATATATTTTTACTTTTTATTGTCATTTCACGTAGATAAATACACAATGTGGGTAAAAAGAATTTGGATAATAATTGCAGTAATAATTGCAATTTCTAACAACGTTCTATCTCAAATTAGTCAAGACCAAAAAGGATTTGAAATAACAAAAATAGATAATATCACAAAATTCATTAATAATGACAAAAATAATAATTCACATATATTATTGGAAGATACCATTGCAAATATAATGAAAAACATATTACCATTTTCTAATGTCAATAAAAACTGTACTAGAGACATACAACAATATATGGAAAGTTTAAATAATCAAACTCGTTGGGCTATTCAAAGTAAGAATCCGTGTTGTAAAATCAATTTCAATGGATTTAACCAAAAAGTTTTACTTTAACAAACATGTCTATTATTATAAAAATAAGTTTCATTATTATTTTATAATATTTCTAAATCATAAGGAGCGTTCATTTAAAAAGTAGATATACTCGTATAGGTATATTATAGATATATTACTATATTATGTTTAATGTTTATATACAAACAAAAAGTAGTTATTTTTATTTATAATTATTGGTACTTTGAATTTTAAAAGAATTGTTTATTAAAAAAAAAAAACACATTTACGAACATTTGTAAAAAATAAAAATATAATAATTATTTATTCTGTGATATTTCTCAAATATATAAAATATAAATTTCAACCACATTTACAATAATAATTATTCACCATAGACTTTCTTGAAAAGAAAAAATACCTTTATTTCCTAAAAAATTTTTTAAAACATACAACATAATCTTAATAATCCAATGAAATATATTTGGAAAAAAATGAAAAATACGTAACTTATATATTATGAGCTAGCATATTATCTCAATTCTATATCATATCAACCGACAGATGCAATAACTATGTTCATTAATTATTATTATTATTTTCATTTTTTTCAATCGGTGCGTGTATATTTATAAAAGTACCTATCTTAATATTTTAACGTTCGCAATCTCTGGCTTCTCTGGCTCAGGCTAATTATTTTATAATATGTATTGGTTAGAATATAAGTATACTTATTATATTATGAATTATCATATAAATTAAATCAATAATCGACATTGATTAATGATTATATTACACACGCACACATATAATAAATTAATAATTAAAATAATATTTAAAAAAAAAAATATATATAAAATATAATTAATTATATAAATTATTTATTATAATCTATATATAATATATTATTGTCCTTAATGAATGTGTTTTTTAGTGTACGATTCTTCGGCTAAACATACCCGAGGTATTTTATATGATGAAATTGTAGAATTAGGCGATTTTGATCAATGTATGAGTGCATCATCAAAACAATTTGGCATTCATGCTGCATACGCTTTGGTGAGTTTACAGTTCGGATTGAACGATTATAAGCCCCTACCACTCGACCTTAGCATGAACACATTACAAAAATCAAAAGTATGAATAAAATAATACCTATAATAAAAATAATTATATTATCAATAGGTATTTTTAAATAAAAACCATTTATTTCTATAGAGAAATCCGTTAACACAGGGGCCGGAAAATATGTTGTGGGCGTTATGTTTTCCGGACTCGTGTACAAAAGAAGAAGTGAAATTGTCGGTTCAGAACGTATTGATACCTACTTTTTGTTCATATAATATAACAGTAAACGTTGATGTGCCCCCATTGTTCTACACGTCCAGTAACTCGACGATGAATTACACTTATAGTATACTCTTAATCTAGTGAGTTTATTCTAACGCTATAACATTACACTATCTGAACATTGTCGAATACCTCTAACTATATATTTTAATATTTAAGCGGAATTTTCATTATGGGCTTTTTACTTATGTTTGCCGGTACATTATACGATTTGTTCGCGGACCGATCAAATCCCGAAAATAATACATTTTTCGGTAAGCCAATTGAAGTGTTTTATTAATAGTACAAAAAAATAAAATAATGAATATTCGTTTAACAATAAATTATTGATAATATTATAATATAAATATTCAATGTATAAATATTTAAGATACTTGTATGTATTCGTTTTCCGTGATATCCAATATGAAAAACTTAATGGCAGATCGAAAAAGTAATGAATTTGCAGTGATAAATGGAATGAAAACATTGGCTATAATATCAGTAATAATCGGTCATAGGATGGTCCTTGACTTAGCAATTCCAAAATTTAGTTCCTACTTCAGCGATCACGTACGAAAATAATACTTGTTTCACTCACGAAATTATTAAATTACCATCGGGTTATCTTTTCATTTTATAGATTTACTCAGGATTTTGGTTTTCAATTCTTAAGTCGCCAATCACTGTTGAAATATTTTTTATTATAAGTGGCTTCCTTACGTACACGACACTCCAAGAACGATTACGAAAAGGAAATGGACTAAAGTTTATATATATAATGACTTATCGACTCGCCAGGTACCTATTTATAAAATATAGGTTTCTTTATTATAATTATTATTATATGCAAATATATTAAATCAATGTTTATTTTTTCTAGACTTCTCCCAACATATGTGACTGTTCTTTTGATATTCGCATTCATTTTACCTTACATGGGTAATGGCCCATTATGGAAATTTATTAATTATCCCGAAGCAGAATATTGTCGGAAAAATTGGTGGACCAATATGTTGTTCATCAACAATTATGTGAATTCAAATGAAATGGTAATTTACATAATACATTTATTTAGATTAATCACTATTACTTATGTATAACATGTTTACTTTTTACCAACTTAATTCATATTAAACGAATTACAAAATTATAATAGTATCTACCTTTTAATTTTTAATTGTTATATTTATATACAAATATTATAATTATAATTTCTTCGATCCGTTTTAAAATACTAAATGTAGACTGTATCAAAAGAAATTAAAGTTTTCATTTATGTTAAATTATAATCTTTATAATGCAACATCACTCATTAGCTTGTTGAATTCGTTATTAATTTATAATAATTAATATAATGACAGTACCAAATAATCAATAATTGATTTAAATTAGAATAATTAATTAATAAATTAAAAAATAAATTAAAAATTGCATTCACTTTTTAAACATATATAATTAAAATTATCATTATTCTTACAATTTATAATTGACAAGTATTATAATATATGCATACATTATGCATAAATAATAATTATTAATTAGGTATATTATTATATAATTTTAGTTATTTAAATTCATTTTAATAAACTAAAAAATCATTTGTTTAGTGTATGTTACATACATGGTATTTGGCGTGTGATATCCATTTCTTTGTTGTTGGAGTGTTATTAACATATATAATTTGGAAATGGAATAAAATTGGCATGTGGATATTTGGTGCGATTTTTATTGTATCAATTTATTTACCTGCAAAATATATTTATGATAACAAGCAATGGGGTACTATGCCATACTTTCATAGGTAAATAAGTAAAATATTAATATTACCATTATTAATATTATAATAGTACCTAAGTATTAAGTTTTTATTAAAATTATTTAAAAATAATGATTCATTTCTAAAAAATAAACACTGTTAAAATCTATTGATAATAATAATTATAATTTTACAAATTACATCAAATAACTTATAGTAATTGATTATTACATTAATTTTTAGTAATATAAAAAACATAAGAAGAGCAAATTATTTCCAAAAAGTATATATAAAGAGCGACTTTAGAATAACTACATATCTTATGGGATTAGCAACTGGATATATTTATTTACATTTGAAAAATTCCAATTTTAAATTCACAGTGGTAAATATTCAATATATATTATGTATTTTAATTTTTTGTAAATTATGCGTTAATGTATTAGCGAATCGAAGAATGTATTGGTTTTACAATAATGTGTGATTTTTTTTTTGTTTTTTTTTTTTTTTTTTTATGTCTGTGTACAAAAATACTACCCGAAATAATGCTCCGATTTTCATGAATAGGATATGTTTCCGGTAGCAAAGTAGATGTAGTTGGTACTTTATTTAGGTCATTTTTCAAAATTGACCCTATGCGGTAAAAAAAATGACGAAAAAACGGCATTTTTCGCGAAAAATGAAATTACGACGAATTCGATTTCAATATTTCACGATAACTCGGGCAATTTTAAAGATAAAGACTTGAAATTTTTTTTGAGTGATCACATAGCTATTACATATATGTGGTATAATTTTGGAACCGTTATGTTAATTTTTCTACAAAATATTGGACTTTGAATATTTCGTAAAATTCTCGTTTTTACGTATATAATGTTTGATAAAATTGGAAATTTTGGGTATTTAGGTCTGAAAATTTTACTGAAGTATACGTATATATTACTTAACATCATACTAAAATATTATAAAAATCCCACGTCACAATTTTTTTTTATAGCTATTTTGAGTTGATATTTTTAGTAAAACGAAAATCTTAGAATCCATACGTATAAATAAATATTCGGAAAACACTTTAACTACCCGAAATAACGCTTCGATTTTCACGAATAGCGAGTTTCAGATGTAAAAGTGGATGTAGATGGTACTTTATTTAGGTCATTTTTGGAATTTCTCAAAATTGACTATAAGCGGTAGAAAAGACTTCGAAAAAATGACGAAAATACGGCATTTTTCTCGAAAACTGAAATTTCAACGAATTCGATTCCAATATTTCACGATAACTTCAGCAATTTTGAAGTTAGAAACTTGAAAATTTTATTGGGTACCTAATGGGTGTTCTATATATATGTGGTAAAATTTTGGAACCATTATGTTAATTTTTTTACAAAATATAGGACTTAAAATATTTCGTAAAATTCTCGATTTTATGTATATAATCATAATGTATACGTATAATAAAATTGGCATTTTGTGCCATGTGTTTTACTGAAGTATACTTACATATATTACTTACCATCATATCAAAATATTAGGAAAATCTCTAGTCTCATTTTTTTCTTATAGCCGTCTAAAGTTGCTATTTTTAGTTTAAACGAAAATTTTAGAATCCATACGAATATTCTTCTTATTATTTCTTAACACTTTTCCAATAAAAATTAATAGAAATCTAAAAAATTTAGAAAATTTTAAAAATTTTATTGAATCATACTGATTTATATCTTAACGTATTTCCCAAATAGTAAGAAAATTTCAATACTCATTATTTTTTTATGGGTCTTTAAATTTGAAATTTCAGTAAAATTAATAATATTTTAAGTATTTATATGGTTTCTTCTATTATATTTCAATATTTTACAATAATGTTAAATAAAATTGACAAAAATGTTTATGATATGGGCATTTAGGCTATTACAAGAATTTTATGAGCATTTATATTGAACTTAGATACTTGAAAATTGTATAGCGTGTTCATTTATGTAGTATATGTGTACCTACTTATATGGACATATGGTGCTATATGTGTGATAAAATTTTGCGTTTTAATTATTTAATAAAAATAATGTCAAAATTTTAAATAACTACATTATCTGATTGAACTTCGCTCAGATTTTACTTTGATTACCTATCTCTCTTGTTTGTTTAATATACAATTTTTTTTTTTTTTTTTTAGAAAGGTCGATATTTTGGACTCATTATGTTTATTTTGTTTCATAATTCCTGTTATATTGCAACAGGATACTTATACTTACCAAATGTAACGTATAATCCTTTGGTACACTCAATGTTCTTTACATTCCAAAGAATTATATATTCATTGACAGTGTCATACTTTCTCATTGTTACTTCTTTAACAAACATGGGTAATAATATTAAAAATTATAATAATCGTATTAAATATGTAAAATAATACTTACGAATATATAATAGAAAAAAAATGAATAAATAGAATAATTTTAATTTAAAATTGATTTATATAATTTTAATGTTTGATTAATTAAATAAATATTCACAACCTTTTACTTAAACGAGTGCAATATTATCTAAGTATTTTTATGAATAAAATATTTTTTGAACAAAGTTGGGTCATTGTCAACACTACCATAATTGAGGCGTCCATTTTCAAAACCAGCTAAGACCAAAATTTAAAATTTTTCAGGAACAACAAAAAACTGAAATGAGTGTTTAATTTACTCTTATAATTTTGAAATAAATATTAAATGAATGGTTTGGAGTATATATATTATGTACTGTGTATGTATAGTTATTTTATACAAATATTATAACAGGAATAATAGACATTTATAGTTTAGATATAGCTGGTTTTGTTGCAAATTTCATTACATGGCTGTTTTTGCTACCAACATTTTTTTCAGTTTTTATATACATGGCTGGTTTTGAAATTGACTTTGTGATATGGGTGATTTTGAAACTAACACTGAAATATTTAATAATAACAAAACATTATTTTATGTCTTGTTTTATCGACTATTTCAGGATGTTTCTCCATGTTTATATAAATAATATAAATACAATAGTAAAATTTCTTCAAGATTTAACAATATTAACAAGACGTATTTACAAATAACTCAACTAGTACAATAACTAATAAGTCAATAACAGACGAAAAAACAAATATACATTATGTGATAGACTACTATCATAACAAAAATAATATTATCTAATATCATTTAGTTTTTTGCCGCGAAAATAAACATATGTTTGCTTATGGCTGGTTTTGATATAAACATCGTCAGATGGGTGATTTTGAAACTAATTAAATTTTCCATCGTCAGTTTAGAACAGTTATAGCCATATTTGATAACCAATATTTTTACAGGACTTGTAATACAGTGTGACCATTTAGAAAATACAAAAAAATCAGTTTTGAAAAAATGTTCTTTTAGCTGGTTTTGAAAATAGACGCCACAATTACAATTTGATACCAAATGTATATACCAAATTAATAATGAATATAATATACAAAGTGTAACAGGTCTATCTGAAAATTGCAATAACTTTTTTCTATTCATTTTTTTAACTTTTTTTTTCAAATAAATACTGAGCCCTTGCGCTACAATACTGTCGATTTAAAATATTTGCTCGAATATTTGTTTGTACTTGGGAAACTCAAATTTAAAAATTTTGAATTTAATTTTACTATTTAAAAAAAAAAAATCAAAATAGCCATTTTGTAGACCGGATTTTTAGAAAAATTATGGTATTAAAATATCTTCTTAAAGTATGGTCATTTATTTCTTATGATATTTTAAACTTTTTGAAAATGTGAATTAAATTACTAAAATTATAGGTACAATTAATATTGTACGGGTCTATCAAATAGTCGGTGATTTGATTAACTTTTCCATGAAAGCATAATAATAATAATACAACTGGGACTCATAATAATAAATATCAATTTAATGATGTAAGCGATAACAAAAATCTTGGAATAAAAATTAAATTTCGATCAGCCATTTAATTAATAGTGTTATACAATAATATTTGTTATAATTTTATGTGGTATACAATAAAATTCTTAACTTTTTCACAAACTTTAAAAAATCGTAGAAAATAAATGGGTCAACCTTTATTAGAATTTTAAACACTAATATTTTTTTAAAAATCAGGTTTACGAAATGCCTATTTTGAAATAAAATAAAACAATAAAATAAAATTTTAAATTTCCAAATTTGCGTTTCCCAAGTACAAAAAAATATTTGAAATCGACATTATTGTAGCGCAAGGGCTCAGTATTTATTTGAAAAAAAAAAAGATAGAAAAAAGTTATTGCAATTGTCAGATAGACCTGTTACACCCTGTATTTTATAATTTTAATCACTTTAATATTACACATATATATTATATAATTTGAATTTTGAAATATACGTAAATATATCCCTACTAATTTTCGTTAATATGTTATATTATATATAGATAAATTATACCAAATTTAAAATCAAATAAGACATTATAATTATGATAATTATTTTAGAAATTAAAGTCTTCTTGTATTGAGAATATATAATATAGGTATAAGGTATATTATAGGTATAATATGTCGCATCTATTTTATAAAATTGATATTTTCATGAAGTGGATAAATCCTAGTTCATCGACATAGTGAAATTTTAATAGGTATATTTTGATATTTTAATATTTAGAAGATAAATATGGATATTGGATAATAATTAATAATAAAAACATTATGTGAAAATACTTAAAATTTTTATTATTATTTACATATTTCATTTAAACAAGATTGCGAGTTATGGCAATTACTATTACATAACATCTTTTTTTTTTTAAAAAAAACCAGAGATAATTAGTTCTTTTAATACGCAGTTCATAAATTCTATGAAATAAATTTCATAAAAAGGAAAAAATTATATATAATTTTATATTTTTTAAGAAATGCTTATTAATTTATGAAAATGATTTATAATAAAATGTTAATTATTTGAATAATTTAATATTTTAATTATAACATATTTTTTGATTATAGTTTGCCTATCAAATAATGTATTTTTTTTAAATTATTTTATTTAATCACTGCACATTTATTGTACACATTTTAAAATTGTATAAAAATAAAAATAACTACATCACTCTAAAGACGTATAAACCCAATACATAATATTATATTTCTTATAATTATTAAAATTATTAAAATTAAAAATAGTGAACGGCAATTTTGTATGCAAAATGGGCAAGGTATAATTCGATAAGTAGATCTTTCGGGTACAAATGTCTCTCTTCTTCGGGGTGCAAATAGGTTTCTTCGTTAACTTTCATTCATTCGTTCATTCATCCACTTCATGAAAATATAAATTTCACTAAATAGATACAACATATATAAAGATAGAGATTTTGCATTATAAATTATTAAAATAATTAATTTTATATATACTAGGTTTTATTCATAGTTTTTTCAAATGTAAGCTCTTCACTGTAATATCAAGAATATCATACGTTTTGTATATAACACATTTCATTGTTCAACTTCAAGAAGTCGGTCAAATTCGTCAACCACTATATAGCAACATATGGCTATTAGTAAGAAAACATAATAATATATCATGTTTTTTTTTTTTTTATAAAAATAGTTTTTTATCCTAACTTTTTTTTTCAAGTTTTGGAAACAGTGTGGCGATCTAACAACATCTTTATTATACACATTGCCAATTTATTTAATGATTGAAGCTCCATCCAGAAAAATTGTTAAGGACATAATTAATATATTCTTAAATGGTAAAATGTTTACAAAATTATCGTAAATTAATTGTGTAGATATATGTACTTCAATAATTTATACATACAAATTATATTTTCAGATAAACCCAATAAATCGAATTATAATTTGAACGAAAAAAATAATACACAAATATGTCCACAATTTCAAGGAACTCAAGTTTCTCGACTCTGAAGTATTTTCTAAGTATTCTTTGAGACTATTTAGTTTATTATTATAACTTTATTATAATATGATCTTATATTTTATATGCCTATTAAACTCACCATAATGATAATACAATAAAATATCGCATTCTTATTTTATAACCATATACTAAATTTGCATATAAAGACTTCATAGAATTAATATACCTACCTACCTATTATAATCCTACTAGACTCCAACCGGTATACACCAATTATTGGATATTTCTGTAAAAGAAGTCCATAAGTACCTATATAATAACAATATAATAATTTTCGAATATTTTATTATACTATTATTTTTATATTATCATTATTATCTAAAGCCTCATATGCAGATACAATTTAATATTTAATTATTATTAATTATTTTATTGTTATTGTAAAATTATGTTTGTTTTAAATTAACAAATATCACAAATGTAATATAATTAATTAGCTACAGGACATCTGTAATATAAGTAGTGTTTGTGTAGTGAACCTGTTTAGACGTATTTTATGTCAGTACAGTATATTATAATTGCTGCCTTATCTCTATGTTTTCAAAGTTCATAATTATTATTTCGTAAATATTATTTTCGTTTATGAACATTGGGTCATTGGTTAATCATATTAGTTTATACTGTTATATAATTATTATAAATTTTAATTTTCCAATAGTGGATTCTAAATTAGATGACATTTTAATCTCAATAAACGATTTTAAGGTCACACAAAATAAATTAGTTAATGCAGCTAATGAACAAGGTAAGACGTTAAAAGCATTTACTAAAATATAAGATGACCTAAATATAAAATTTGATAACCTTGAAACCCCAAATTCTCAAAATTAGAAACCGAAAACACGCAAAACACACAAAAAAGTCGTTTGGACTTATTATAACAAAATTATGTCTTGCTTAATCAATAATCAAATTCACCAGCTTTCGAAATAGAATTATTAAATGAACTATATATGACCGGCAATCTAGAGCAAATAATAATATAATAATTTTTAATTTACCGGAACTCAATTCTGAAAGTTCTGTAAATATATCAGATATGACATAACTAAAAGATTTATTTAATGATATCGGTTTAAATCTTCAAATAATAAAAGCCCACCGCCTTGGAAAACCAATATAAAATCGACATCGTCCACTTAAAGTCACACTTCTAAATGCAAGCAACACTTTTGCGGTCCTACGCTCGCAAATTAAACTACATGAATCTCAAAAATGGTCAGATATTCGTTTCTCCTCATACCGTTCAGCTAAACAACGTAAATACATGTCAAATCTGCGCGAAGAACTAAGAACAAGAAGAGAAAAAGGTGAAAAAGATATAATTATAAAATATATAAAAGGTATTCCAACTATTATTCCTTCAAAAAACTAATAAAACCCACTCCATTTATACTAGATATTTATTAATTATTACCAAAATGTTCTAGGTTTAAACACCAAATTAAACCACCTAAATGCTCAAATCCCTTAATAGCTTTAATAATATTGTTATATAAATTTGAATTATTTAATATAGGTAGGTACATATTTTATTTTATTTTGTATTTAAATATTCATATATTTAAAGAAAAAACTTTTTAAGAATTTTAAGGTTCTGCATATTACCTAAGTTTGTATATCCAAAATATTTTTGAAAATTAATTTAGATATTTTGACAACTTAGATAACAATAATTATGTTTTCTCTGTAAATATACAATAACACGTATCATTTACCCCTATTAATCAATATATCAATTTTATTAAATTGTTCATCTTATCGTAACTCTATTAAATATTTTTCGTATTTTAAAATTCGTGCAATTTATGATTATTACATTCGTATAAACGATTTTAAGCGAAGTTCATTAGATAATATTATATACTGAAATTATTAGATTTATACGTTCTCACAGTCTCTACGTTCAATATTTTATATTTATACATATTTATATTACCTATGCGAATACCGAATAAAATTTTCAAATGCCCGAGTTATCGTGAATTATTGAAGTCGAATTCGTCGAAATTTCAGTTTTCGTTCAAAAATGCCGTTTCTTCGTTGTTTTTTGGTCTTTTTCCTATCGTAGAGGGTCAATTTTGAGAAATTCGAAAAATGACCTAAATAAAGTACCAATTATATCCACTTTCCAACCGGAAACATATGCTATTCGTGAAAATAGGAGCATTATTTCGGGTAGAAAAAGTGTCTACATACATACAAAAAAGAGACACATATTACTGTAAAATCAATAAATTTCTTCGCTTCGCTATCAAAATCTAAAATAACATAGATAATAGATATTAGATATGATTTTATTGAATATTGAAATGATATTAGTTTTACTGCTGCGTGACGTCACAGTATGCGTATCACAGAATTCCTGTCATACCTATATAGTTATTTAGCCACGGTTGGGGGTAGGAGTGTAGGACAGAGAACTTGTAGCTCTAAGAAATTACCAAATATGCACGTAAACACCCAAAAAACCTATGCATTAAAAATATGCATATTAATATGATTATTTTTTAATTAAAAAATAACGTTTTCTTCTGTATTATTTAAATGATTATATTTTAAGTCTCCGTATGGCCGCGTATCGATAATATTTTGTGCCGTGAACAATTTTTTCTGTCAATAAATAAAATTAATGACAGTAAAATACGTCTAGTCGGCGACTCCTCAAGGCTCGTGTTTCATACATACGACTGGGGACACTCAAGAAATTATTTATCGCCAAGTTTGTACGATGTTTTTAATTATGTTCCTCCTACACGACTCGACACGTACGGCTACACGGCTACTCTACTCCCAATATTTTTGTTAAAAACTACCTAATCACTTGACAATTTAACTTGTAGTAGCTGTGATCGAATTTCAATTCTGAAAGAAGATTAGAATTAAGAATTGAAAAATAAGCGATCTAGAGATCGTACGTCGTACTTTTGTCAATTTTTATTTTCTACTAGCATAAAAAAATCATTGAATATTGTAACAAAAAAAAAATACGTTTTTAAAAATACAATTAATAAATTATAAATTTAATTATGTAAAAAAGTACTTCGTACGATCTCTTGTAAATTTGTGGCTAAATCTAAATATTTTTTTCAAAATTGAAATCCGATCATTTCAACTACATGTTTTTTAAAACTACTAAATTGTTCAGTTTTTTTTTTCATATATTTCTCCTTGTGTTATCAAACGACATGTGCATGCGCTTACTACCTTCTTATTTTGCATAATATGCGGGACTGTACTACACACACACTAATATTCATTTACGACTAACACAATGACAACACAAATTTATATTATAAGTACGTATATGTAATTTAAATTATAATATAAGAATAATAAATAAAAAATATATTATGTTTTATTTGATTATTACTTTTGCGCCCAAATATTGTAATGCGTCCAAATAGTGCCGTGACGAAAAATGACGTATATCCGAAATTTTGATGAATTCGATTTCAATATTTCACGATAACTCAAGTAGGTAATATTAAAGTTTCAGAATTGAACATTTTTTTTGTTCACATAATAGGTGATAAAATTTTCGAACCGTTAATTTAGTTTTTCTACATTCTACAAAATATAGAACTTTGAATATTTCCTAAAAGGCTAAAATTATCGTTTTTATGTATACGTGTATAATGTTTGATCATTTTTGGGTTTTGAATCTAAAAATTTTACTAAAGTATAGATATTGACATATTACTTAACATGGTACTAAAATATAATAATTTGTAGAATAAGATGTGTATAAATACCTACTAGTTATAAAATCATCAACAATTTTCATTTATGTAATTATAACATAAAAACATTGATTAACAAGATTAAATAATAATATTGTAACATTACAGATTTAGATTTAGATTTTAAAAATTATATTTTTATGAAACGGTAAAACCTTAATTTGTTTTCTTTCTAAACAAATAAGACCCATATAAATTATATTAATTTAAATAATACAATATAATAATATAAATAATAATAATAACATAAATAATATAAATATATTATATTTAGACAGCAACTTCATCATCCCTGAGTCAACGATTTGACTGGCCACACCTCAGTGGGCACATGGTCATTAACCAAAACCGTGTGTCCGGACAACACTTGGTCAGTCTGCGATTGTATCTCGTTCCACGCAAATTCCACATCTGACATTTCGATCATACGGCTACATACGACGAAACGAATTACCAATTTTGAGTGAACGTGTGCGGTAACAAGATAAATTTTGCCACTTTTCATCAGTTTTTCGTACAATTGTTCAGTCCAAACATCATCGCCCTGACAAATAAATATCGTATACCTGTTAGAGTATTATTAAGCAGATAATTATATTTTATTGAATTTTTTTATGATTATTATTCAAACGATCTAAGTGCATCCACATTATAATCTATTACGAAATCCTTCATGTTAAATCATTAATATAAAATAAATTAATGTCATTCGAATTTTTCGAGAAAAATTTAAAACATTTCGAAAAATACAAGAAATTTCAATTAAAACAACTACTTATAAAGTCAACCAAAATTGATATTATTTTTTATAATAATTATTATTTGAATATTAAATTTCATTTTTAGTTTTAATATTCGTGATCTTCGATAAGTCATTTAAAATCATTTTACATCATTATAATATGTACATTCTAAATACAAGTACTTATATTGTAATTGTATTATTTTTATTTCTAGTATATTTTATATATTTACATTTGTATTGTCAAATTTTAACAGATTTTTTTTTGAAATTTAATTGTGTGATAAAATGATATAAACCTTTATGCGGAAACAGACTAGTCCCATCCTAATCGGCGTAACGATTTCAAATCTTGGATCTTGATCGACAAATTTTCCAAAAATTTGGGCTAAATTCACGTGTTTCTTTATGAAAGCTTGTAAACCTTCAACTCCGTATAATCTTAATACAAACCACATTTTTAACGATCTAAATCGTCGGCCTAACGGTATTTGCCAATGCTGAAACGATAATAAATATTTTAACATATTTGTATTTGATATAGCATAAAAATGAATTAAGCGATGCAATGTTATGTGATAAACTGATAATATAACATATTTTATTCAAAATATGAAAAAAATTACTTCAAAACGTACTTTGAGAATACAAAAATACAAAATTTTGATTTTCTTGAATAATATATATTATGTCATATTAACATAAAATTTTTAAAAATATTATGTTCTAAATATAAAATTACATTTTCAACTAGATTAACATTTACGTCATTTTAATATTTATTATTTTATTATTATTATATGAATTATATTTATTATTAGTTTTATATTAATTATTTAATAATAGGTATATTCCATAATATAAAAATTTCCATTCAATTTCTTACGAATTAAATTGTATATTTTTATATTTAAAGTTTACCAACCCTATAGTCTGGAACTTGTGTATCTAGTAATTGATTCTCGTAATCGTGCTTTAAATATATCCTATCCACGTTGAATGCATCCACGAGATCAGTCGCATCTTTTACCCACAATGCTGAGCAATCGAAATTAACCAATAGCCATTTGTGTGGATTCACATCAAACGAATCTGCATACTGTACTCCTGCCATATAATGTCTAAATTCCGGCAGAATAAAAGCAGCACCTAACATACGATAAACATTGAAAATTATCATAAAAGCGATAGAACAATAAAAAATAAATTGAAATATTTTTCGGCGTTATGTTTTTTAATAATCTTTATGGAAATTTAGAAAAATAATAAAACTCATTGAACAGAAATTAAGTGAATGTAAATAATATAATATTAATATTCGAATTATATTAATTTTATTCGTACCAGCATATGCCGCGTCCACGTGCAACCAAATGTTGTTTTCATTGCATATCGGACCCAATTCTTCTAAACAATCGAAAGCACAAGTCCCAGTGGTGCCCAAAGTAGCGACCACATAACAAGGAATCAATCCTTTGGCCTTGTCTTCGGCAATAGCTTTAGCCAAAATGGGACCGGTCATTCGACCGTCTTCATCGGCTTCGAGAAGTCGCATGGGCATGGAACCGAGAAGACCGGCTTTTTCTACACTTGAATTGGATTGATCTGAAAAGGATAAAAATAATAATAATGATGATAATGGATGACTGTTTATCAAAAGCACAGAGAAATGTAAGTTAAAAAACCAATATCATTTATCTTTTATTACAATCTTCATTCCTTACCTGACGTATAGGCTACAAGTTTAGCTTTAATCTCATTGTCATCCATGTTTGGATTTAGTTCTTTAACTCTTTTTACCATTCTTTCTTTCGAAGCCAATAAACACACTAATGTAGCCTCACTTGCACTTCCCTGCAAAAATACGAAAATTATAATCATAATACATAATTATATATAATAATCATTATTACATAATAAATATAATAATAAGTATAATTATATATTATTAGTATATAACATTGCACATTTGCACATATTGTAAGTCTGTAAATCCAAACTAATTGTATATATAGGATTAAATTTTAGACCGATTTTGACAGTTATAATTTATAGTTGTATCTGTATTCTGTATTATAAATTTATAATCTGTTTTGTATCCTTACAAAAATTATTGGAGAATACTAATTTATTATCATAGACTAACACTTAAACGTGAAATAAAAATTCTAATTCAACTTCAATTAAAAACAAAATTTTGAGTAATAAACCGTGTAAGATGATATTCAGAATTAAGATGATGGTCAACGTCTAATATTAATTAAATTAAAAAAATATATATATATATACGAGTATATATATATATATAATATATATTATGATTTAATACGTTTTTTTAATTTAGCAATAACCTAACCTGCAATATGCCACCACCAGGACCTTCGGATTCGTTTAGAAATACTTTTGGTAAATCCATCATTTTTCCAAACCAGTTCATAACTTGCACTTCAAGTTCAGTACACGCTGGACTTGTAATCTGAAAAATAACAACAATAATAATAGATAATTGCATTTCCTTAATAAAAAAATAATAGGTATACAAATATTTTTTTTATATTATTCAAATTAAGTATTTAAATTAATACAATATAAATAATAGGTAATATATTGTTATAATTTATAAAATATAGCATATTGAAGAGTATAATATAATATTATGTAAGTCACTTTCTCTATAATTTTTGGTGAAATATATAGAGTATATATATAAAATTTAAAAAAATGTAACCTCAATAAGTTTAGAATGTAATAATAATTTATTATATTATATAATTTGAAATCATTTCATTAAAAAGTAAAATCAATACCTTGATACTATAATACGGTAATGAAATACAAATTTCATTGTAATGAACTTATTACTAATGTGTAATAATCTTGAATAAAATATAGTGATATATTTTTATATAGTAAAATGTTTTAATGTAATTTATTAATTAAAATTTGTATAGTCTTTGATAAGTTTAAGTTATAAGAAATAAAAAATAAATTATTCTCATTATTTAAATTCAAGTATATAATATTATATATTTGAAATTATCATAGTATATTATTATATGATGTATTTTTCAAGAAGTGTAGATCGCGCAATTTTTTTATTTGCATGGGTGAAATATAGGGTTACACATTCCGTAAAATTATGTGTAATACAACACATTTTTTGTAGCAAGAATAGTGAAGTGTGTAGTACGAATTTTAAAAGTATGTTATTCACATTCACCAATTTATCCTTTTAGTTCTCATAATTTTACTTTACATCTTTTTCAAAATTTTCATCTTTTATACAAATAAAATAAATGCTTACTTTTTTAAATACCTAACTATCATACTCCCTTTTCGATTTCAACTAATTTATATTTTGTGATGAAGGGTGTAGTTCGAAAATTTGGATATTTTAGGAAATGGGGTTACATAAAAATGCACTCACTATAACTATATAATTAAATGTAACCACATTATTATCTAACCTTACAGTAACCACCTTCACAATTAAATATTTTCGCGTCTGAAAATTACACGATAGCGATCATCGTTAAATATAAACTATTAATGAAATCTTAAATTCTATTTAATTTAACATAAAAATAATAATAGGTGTTCTATTTAAAAAAAAAAAAACTTGAATAACATATACCCAAGAAAATCCCACGCAACCTATTCCGGTACTAATCATATCACCAATAATAGCCGGATACGAGTTCCCGGTTGGGAAAAAAGCGTGAAACTGCGGCGAATTCCAGTGTGTAATCCCTGGCATTATTATTTTTTCAACATCTTCTAAAACCGTCTTCCAATCTTGGCCTTTTATCGGAGCTTCCGATGGTACCAATTTATATAAATAACCAGGTTCCACAGTTGACAAAACGGGTCTACAATCATTAAAAATAATCATTATATATATATATATATATATTATGTTATATATAGGTAGTTATACCTACGAGGTCAGTAATTTTTTAAGCAATTTGGCATAAAAAAAAATATCTATAAAATAACAATATCATAGTAAAGTCGAAAAAATTTAACATTTTGCCTAATACTCAAAGAAGATTATAAGTACGAGGTACCTGTCTCGAATATTCTCCATGTAGTCTGCAATGTAGTCCACGGCCATTTTTGCGCATTCTTTGAACGCTTCAGCATCCATTTCCAGTCCCCTTTCGTTGGCTTACTTATGGAAAATTACAAATAAAAAATTATTTTATCCTGGAACAATATATTATAAAAATTTCAACTTTTTTTTTATACATACTATGGACTTCCAGAATAACATACTTATTAAATTGTAATATAAATAAATAAATAATTATAATAATACGTGATATTATTATAATTGTATTATGTATTATGTATTTATTTTGGATAGCAGATGAGTAAGACGACAATGACGGTTCGATCTTAGTTTTAACGATAAATTAGAATGTTAGTCGCGAAAAACATTACATTTACAATTTAATTATGCCATTAACGAAAATCTACTTAAATTAAAAAACGTTAAGTCATTATTACCAATTATGACTACAGGCACGTATTTAAGGGGGGCGATAGGGACGATCGCCCCCCCCCCCAAGGACCGTATAATATTATACAAAATTCAATAATTAATTTACTTTTAATAGAAATATCGCAATAATTTTGTAAATTAACTCTTTTTACGTTACAGTGAAATTGAATACCTGAATAAGTCTAGATATATATTTGTAACATAATATAATAATACCAGTGGCGGCTCGTAATCACTGATCAAGAGAGTGCAACTTTGAATATCTCTCTTTATATGGAAAATAATAAAACATATAAACATACAGTTTAAACATATAGTTTATGTGTATTTATTTTAATTGTATATAAAGTATAAATATATGAGTATTCAACTTATGATATAGATATATTTATAAAAAAAATCGCCCCCCCCCCCAAGATCACGGTCTAGATACGTGCCTGTATGACTAATACGGTCCCAACAAGGCAACATATATGTGCATATCGTCATCGCTGAATATGCATGCAATATAATAATATAATATGTATGATATATCCAGTGGCGTATTTAGGGGGGTCGATAGAGGGCAATCGCCCCGGGCATCAAATTTTAAGGGGCATCAATTTTTAATTTGAAAAAGCAGTGGCGGTTTTGGGGGTGAGGCAAGTGTGGCGGAGCTTCACTTAAAATATTGTAGTACTTAATACTCAAAATGTTTACTTTTTAGCTCACCGATAGCACATATTTAGTTAGTAATTTTTAACTTATTTATAATAATAATTTTGATTTCTGAAAGGAAAATAATTAAATTTTTTTTTCGCGTATGATATTATATAGATATTATGACACGAGACGAGTATAATTATTATTTTCTTAAATAAATAGTTAATAATTATACTTTTCTGGTCTATTATTGAAACATCTTATACCTATTCTTATATTATATTTGGAATATTATACATAAATTCATAAAATGATGATTGGGTAAAAAAGTCATTTTCAAGGATGTTGATGACGTTAGCATTTAGTTTCTATGAACATAAAACACATAGTTTTGTAATATAAATTATTATAGTCATTACAAATATCTGGAGTCAAAAAACTTAAATTATGATGTTTAATATTATTTTATAATTTTGAGTTTTGCCACGATATACACCACCGAGAAAGTTCAAGTGAGTTTATGTTCTATACAGATGCAAAGTCACGAATAAGGACACGGTTTTATGGAAAGATTATTTTTTTTTAATTTTTTTTTAAAAAAAAAAAGGTCAACTGATAATACTTACAGGGTCGCGTAATACGATCTTGTGAATAAAAATCAAGGTTCATGTACGTAATAAATGTTTAGTTTAATTATTATACTCTAACTATATTAATCAAAAATTGATGTCACACGAGCGTGCGCGTAAAATATTATATGAATTCAATTTCATACCCAATAATATATCTTTAATTAAATACCATTAAAAATTATATGTTAAAAATAATTTAATTAATAATACCTACTGAACAAAATTTACGCTGTTTGATTATCGTTTATCGTTTTTACACAGATAATCTGAAAATAGTAACTATTGTAACGCAGAAAATATAAAATAATTTTCAATAAAATTCGTATAAAATTAATTATACAGGTAAAGTATATTAAAACAGGGTTTAGGTCAATCGACCGACACCGACTGACAGGACAATCGATTGACAAATGACAACCAATACACCGACACGGATGATCGACCAACAGCCAATATACTGGGTAAATAAACATTTAATGAATACAAATGACAAATCGTATAAAATATAATCATTAAATTATAGAAATAATTGTAACCTATATTCCAGTTATGAAAATTAGTACACTCATATACACATATAAAAATAAAAATTAAAAAAGTACAATATAAATTTTAAAAATATTATAAATTACGATCAAAAATTATAAAGAAAGAATGTATAAGCAAACCCCTTAGATATTCTAAAATGATTTTACACGTGCGATTATTAATTACCTAGGTATCGATTTATTTACCTACCATAGTGTGCGTACTGTGTATTAATATGCTAAATTTCATAATTGGAATATTACAGGTACAATCACTTCAATCTTAATTATTTTTATAACATTATATTATATACGATTTATCATTTGCATTCATTAATTAATGTTCATTTACCCGGTGATATATTGGTTGTCGGTCAATTGTCCAGATCCCATTGGAACGTATCGACTTAAAAATAAAAAAATGATTTATTAATGAATAATATGATACTGAATATTATTTAAAATTCTCATGATAATATTTTAAAATCATATACCTACTTCAAGTACTATCGTTTACTTTTTACAAATATTTTCTATGCTATATCATATAGGTACACATATTTTTAAATTCTATCTGGAATAACATGTAAATTTTCAAATTTTAATTATTGTAAAACTAAAATTGCGAAAAGGAATATCATCAATAAATCGTTTCAATTATTTTAGGAATTCATCAAGTATGAATTTTATGTATCGTCAAATCTGATATATTCTACTTTTATATCAAAATAGTAAGAAGTGCATATGTCTTAGATTTCTGTAGGTACATAATATTATTATCACTTACTCCCTAGCTAAATAAGTAAATACGAATTTATTCGGTTCCTAAATTCAGACAATTAAATACAGGTAAGTTTAATTAAACATAAATTTTAGGATTAATTTGGTCATTTCACTTGTCACTTATCAATAAGTACTGGTAGGTAATTGATATTTGATATCAAACCAAATATTGGATTATGTTGTGAATTAAATCATTTAATTATCAATTTAAATGGTAGATATTACCGTGTGCCCCCCGTCTATACTTCAGAATGTTAATTACTCGCGAAATATAAGTAGTATTTTCATAACCTGTACGTCTAAAATTTTATAAAAAATACATTCTTTAAGAATTTACTAGGTATTTAAAACATATGTTACCATTTAAAAATTAAAATTTAGTGTTGTTTTATCACATAAGGGATAAGGGTAAAAATATTATAACTAATACAAAGTATAGAACAAAATGTGTAATAATAATTTTTAAAAAAAATTTAAAAAGTACTTATATTTTCAAAGTAATACGCTGGATCATGATAAAATAATCACCTGTATATTTGATTTCATTAAACTTTGTGTCATTATTAATGTATTCTATACATGAAAGTGTCTCTAAAACGTTAAAAGTCTATATACATATTTACTATTTGACGATGAAAGGCTAAAATTTATAAATATTTTAGTGTTATTTTGATCTAGTGCCTTCTCATGCGAATAACACGAAATTTGAGTCTAAAAGCATAAACATTCACCCATACTCATTTATACAAATATTGATCATTTTGAATGTAATGAGATCGAAATGTTCTTTAGGTGAAATAAATTAAAATACAATAACAATTTCAATAATATGTATTTTATTAAAAATCGAATTGCATTCATGAATGGTCTTTAACTAAACATTTTTTTAAAAAATGTTTTCGAAACGTAAAAAATCATGAAAATAAATTCAACAACGTAAAATAAAAATTATAATATAATATTATTCTTTATTGTCTGAGTTTTATTTCAAAATAGAAATAAAATAAAAAATATTGGAAATGTTAAAATAATCACCAATTTTATATCTTGGTAACGTTAAATTTTTTGCGTAAATTTTTAGAATACAGGTATAATATATAATCTGATAAACGCAATATTCTTGTTCAAAGTTATAATATTTCAAAATTCAACTATTATATTATAGTTACAATATTATTCACAAGATAATATTGTTTTATCGAAGCAAATAAAATTTCAAATATTCTTTAGGCGTATAAAATATGTGGTTATAAAATATTTTAAATGTAAACATTAAGGTACAACAATAAAAAATGATTAAAATTAAAATTACATTATTTAATACTTTGATATTTAAAATGTTTTATAATTTGAATTCTATGCACTATAAAATTAAAGAATATTTTTAAACTGGATCTTATCGATTTCTCGGTATAATATACCTTTTATATTCCAGTACCCTTTCATCTTTCTCTGTTCGAATGCATTTTATACACCGGAAAATCCTCCTTCGTAGCGCATAAGGTCCGACAAAGATGAAACGAGAATATTAGTGGACAACATGGAACATAGTAAACAATAATATCGCCTCGCCTGACCGAATATACAGACGCAGCTATTAGTTAAAAACTTCCGGTCAGCCATCTGACGATCCGATTGATCGACCTCGTTAAACCAGCCGGTTACCGCAACCACATTTTTCCCGAACACTTTGTCATTTTTTTAAAAATCATTTTGCCTCGTCTCTTTTTCTCTTATCATTTTGCAATACTCTATACTCCGATGTCCGATCCGTAAATTACAACTCCAAAATGTTCATGCCGTTATAATGGATTATGTACTCACGTGTAATATAATATTTTGCTTCATATGTTATATTCCTTCGGACACGGTCAACAGAAATGGGAACCGGCGTGTCGTCAAAATAGCCAATAACGTGAAAATGTTCGTAAAAAAGCAACGAGACTTACACATAAATTATCCTGTCATTGTCAGGCTCGATCCAAAAAACATTATTCTTTATTATCTTAAATAAAGTATAGAATACACGACAAAGGTATAAAAACGGATAAAATGACAAACGCCAAAACATCTCTTATGTCCAGAATAGTGGCGGATCTAACGTATTATGACAGATAATAAATTACATTTTATTAAATTAGCCAAGAGTATTCGGCGATTAGTAAAAGTGATTTTACGCGATTTCTAAATATCGTTGTCTAAAATTATTTTTAATTATTTCTTATTTAAAAAATAATAATTCCAGAGACGATACAATATAATTTAATAGTTATTGGCTTATTGCAGCTATTATTACAAAATGACAAATTTACCAAACTCTCTTAGTCTCTTGTAAAAATATCGACAAGAAAGTCATTGAAAATAATTCGTTCTTACAATATTATCTAATATCACATGAGCTACGAAATAAAAATTAAGTAATATTTACGAGACCAATAGAAAAAAAAACGCATCTTTAGGAAATTTAATAAATCTATTTTAAAACATTCAAATTTGTTCGCTCTGTATTTCTGGTTGGTTCACTGAAGTATCAAGCCTATTTTTAAAAATTACACGTTGTTTCTTCTTTTCTTTTATTTTATTTTATAATGACCAGAAATAATAAGAATAATATATATTATCATAAAATGTACATCTTATTACAAAACGTATAACTTACATTAAAATGTATTTGCAAAAAATAAAATATGTACATTGTAAACGAACTTGATTACATAATATATATTAATTAATATACCTACCTATAATCTATGCTTAGCTATTACAATCTATATCAACATATTCATAATATACCAAGTTCAACAGTATAGTTTTATTAATACATTAAAAATTGAAGTTATTTTTCGATTAGTTGGAAATATTGCAAAATAAAAGATATAGATACTACAACGAGTATGATTTAAATTTTAATTATAAGAAAAAAATTAAATATAACTATAAGTCTATAATCGCATAAAATGCTACCTATTAATATGAAACTGATAAAATGCGCACTCTCATGATCTGCCTATGATCGATCTCGCTATTAAATAATAATTAGGTACACGATGTTATTCATTAGTTCATTACCTATAAATTATAACATATAAGCAGGCCCGTGCGTAAGGGGGAGGGGGCGGGGTCGAACCCCAACCACCCCGATGGTTATTTGTTTTTGTACACCTTAATTAATATACTATAAATTATAAAATACATTATTCGATACGTGACCAAAAATAATAGGTAAAGAATTTTTTCTAAACGTTTATAATTGATTTATATAATAATTTTATTTAATTTAAAAATTGTGATCATGTATTATATCTTAAACTATATTATATTAAATAAAATGTAATAATAAATATTGAATTTATCTTTTACTTATTACTTTATTAGTATGTATTACAAAAATAAAAACAAAGAAATATTCAATAAAATATTTAAGAACCCCCTTAAAGAAATCCTGCACACGGGCCTGCATATAAGATGTAATATATTCTCTAAAATCTAAATAAATTATTTTTTTAAATTAAATAATCAAATTTTTTTTTTATGTTAAAGGTTATAGTTATACGAAAATATAAAATGATATACCTTCATGACATACCTTCGAATATAATATAAAACGTTTCATAAATTCTAAAAATCAAAAACGTACGTAAAAATGTAAAATTATACGTAAAAATATATGTGCTGCTTATTGACAACTTTTTCGAGACAATATTCAAAATGTAATATAAAATATAAAATTATCTAAATTGTTGTGTTTTTACCTTTAAATCGAGTAAAATGTTGTATTGAATCGTTTTTGTTCAACAATATATAAAACGGTAGATAATAAAATATTGTATAATGTAAAACTTATTGTTTTTAATAAATATTAATTTAATTTAACAAACTGTTAAAAAACGCGAACGATATTTTACACTGTCTGTAACGAAATCGCCAGAATAATCACTTTGAAACTCGAACGTCTTCGTCGCGCATAAAACTATCACTATTTTGTAGATATTCTTTCGTCGCGATTCATTATATTATGAATAATTATTGCCTTATTATTTTCCTATATAGTCCATTCATAATCTAAACAATACTCAGCCGATCCGTTATCTACCACCACTCTAAAAAATGGTCGTGTTTAAACTCCACCTATTATACTCGTATATACCTACTAATATTATAATATTATATTCGATCGGGTTTATTTTGTTCAGCAAAATTATGTCTTTTTATTATTTTAAAAAACCTTTATAATAATATGTAACACCATAATATACGCTATATCTACTTTTTATTGTTATTTTACATCAATATTATTATTATTATTATTATTATTATTCTGACATTAAACTAGAAAAAATTAAAATTAAAATAAGCTTTCTCGTAATTTTTTTTATCGCGTAAACAACCAAACATGTTTATAATCGAGTCGAATTTTCACAAAGCATTGTCTTATTATATTATTGTCTTTTAATTTGAAAGTTACTCTAATTTTATAAAATGCGGTGCAACATTTTTAATAATAAATTATATATTATTACTATATTATGTACGTATATATTATATATTAACAAAATAACAACTAATATGAAAAAATACTTTATTTTAAGTAAATAAAATTTAGTCAGACGCCGCAGTAAAATATTGATATTTGTCATTTGATAAATGCATAATAGCACATCTATGAAGAACAAAATATAATACCTACTATAATAATCCACATTAGGTACCATTATAGTAACTTATTTATGCAGCAATTTATTTAAAAAATATAATATATATATTAAACAGTTAAAAATATAAAATCAAATATGGGAAAATTAAAAGAAAAATTATAAGTCTGGTTAGAATTTTACAAATTAATAATAATTTTTAAATTTTCACAAAAAAATTATAACACCTATTATATCTGATTAAAAACCATTTAATTATATATACACTTTAAAAGTTTAATTATATTGATCGTTTTAAAGTCTATTTATATAAATAAAAAACATTATACTTATATTACCCATTATGTATAAGTATAGGTATATAATAATTGTATATGATTTTAATCAACCCATAAAATTCCTATTTATTAACATTCTAATATACATTGTTTCATTATTTATTTTCTTCTTCTTGGTTAGATATTAAAATATTTAACCCTTTCAAATTCCAATACAGTAGTATATGTTATAATATATTAATATAGGTACTTACCTATCTTACATGATATAAAAGTGTTTTTCTAAACACAAGAATATAAAAATATCTATTACGATAAGAATACTATTCCATCACTCACTTATGTATAGATAATACGTATATATCGTTGTAAAAATCCTCGTAATTCTGTGTATTTATATTATATATAAGACTATATTTTATAGCTTTTATAGCTAACTGCTAAGGTTAACGTTATATATGAAAACTACGTTTTAACTCACGCCCAATGCGTCTTTCCAAAAGAATTTACGATCGTAGAAATTCTAAAAACAAAAAACCTATATAAATAATTCATTCTTATAATATATTTTTTATAAGTTACAACACATTAAATTATAATTATAAATGATAACCCATACAATGAAATGAATGGAAAATTATATAAATTTTGTGTTAAAGAAATGATATATGTTTTTAATACTACATTAAGTTAATGTAACGTTAGATGATATTCTGATCGCACTGTATTAATTTTATTACAGTGGCGTAATTAAATGATGATGAGAGATAGATGAACGTATATATAATATATAATATATGGTATTCTATAGGAATTTAGGAATATAATGAATATTTGTTATATTTATAAACAAATTATTTATTCCCCTCACAGTAGATAAATTCCTAATACGCAACTATATTTGATTAGGTATATATGATATATTATTATTTTATTTTGTATTCGTAACTTAAAAATTATAATGTTTTACATTGGTCGGCAATATCAATATCAATTCAAATCACAATATTATTATATTTAAATAAGAAGTGAGTATTTTTAAAATAGTAGAAAACTACGTATTTCACAATATTTTAAATTTTTCAGTGATTTTTGTACTTAAATTATAAACATTTTAGAGTAGGAAATTGGATTTAGTTGGTACTTTTTTAAAGTCACTTTTCGAATTTCCCAAATTTGACTCTATGCGATAGAAAAAACGACCAAAAAATGACAAAATACGACATTTTTCACGAAAACTGGAATTTTGATGAAATCAATTTCAATATTTTAAAATTACTCAGATAATTTTAAACTTAAAGCCTTGAAAATTTTAAAGGGTATTTTAATAGGTATTTTATATACGTCATTAAATTTTTGAACCACTACGTTAACATTTTTTTGCGAAATATAAAACTTTGAATGTTTCCTAATATTCTCGTTTATATCTAGGTACCTATATAATGTTTAATAAAACGGGCAATTTTGGGTTTTAAGGTATGAAAATTTTACTGAAATATACTCACATATCACTTAATATGTTACCAAAATATTAGAAAAAACCAAAGTCTCGATTTTTTTTATAGCTGTTTAAAGCTAATATTTTTAGTGCTGTAATCAAAAATCTAAGAATCGATATAAGATTTCTTCTTAATATTTCACAATATTTTTACAATGATTTAAAAAAGAAGAGCTGGTACTACTATGGAAGGAATACAGGTATAAGACGGATAGTTTTGAATTTTAATTAAAATTTTAATGCAATGATAAATCATTACATTCGGAAAACGATTCCAAGCGAAGTACTGTCAGATTTAGGTAATTGAATGACTCATTTAGTGGTTATAATGGGTATTTATATTGAACGTAGTGACTGTTTGAATATAACAATTTTAATCAATACATATATTATTATCTGATGAACTTTGCTCAAAATTGTTTTCTTGAATGTAGTAATTTATACAATAAATGAAGTATATCGCATAGTCATTTTATATGCATATACATATTCAATAAAATCATAAATTTTTAATACTTACATAATAAATCACTATAGTCTATAATGTATATAATCGTTATACTAGTATTCAAGAAAATTTACACAATAAATTAATAATAATTAATAATATGAATTTTTAATTAAATTAATTTAAAATCAATTAATAATTTGGACATTTTATTTATTATATAACATTGTTACTATTACGAAATCATAATGTATTATTTACAATTGTTTAATTTCTCAATAAAAGTAAACTATACCATTCTGTTCACAAAATAATTAAATTTTTAAATATAATTAAAAATAAAAATGAACCAATATGTACCTAGTATTTCCTTATTAAAAAAAAAAAAAATTGTATTATTAAAGTCATTGCGAATCTTTTTCACACATAACAATAGATTATAATCATAACTTCTACGTAGGTATGTTTTATAATATATTATATGTTGCAGGATATAATATATTATATTATTGGAATATAAAAAATATTTAATTTGTACTTATAATTACATTATTTGTATGTGTTTTGCAAATCATTCTATGACGGAATTTAAACTCCCAAATAAAACCAAAAGTTAATGTATTCTTAGAATTTAATCACAATATAATATAATAGTATTACCATGACGTATAATAATATTATATTAAAGTATATCTTGATTACCAGAAATTTGTCAGTGATTCTCAAAATAATTAATTAAAATATTATATAATTTGATTAGTTTGTACACATTATAATATGTGTGTTTTTGTTATACTATCTTAAATTGCAAACTTTTAATACAATAATATTTATTAAAATAAATTGTTTAATGATACAAAAAAAAAAAAAAAAATAGAATTCTAGAAAATCTCGGTTTACACTTTTCAAAATAAAGTAGCCACTTTCGTAGTTCGAATCCGTGATACTTTTGGTTCGAACACTGACGAAGTGACGAGAGTGCTCACCACTATTAACGCGCTATATACTTTAATCTGAGCACTAATGAAAGCGTTTAATAATTTACTTTAAATGACAATAATAACGAGTGAAAATTAATAACAGTCAATATGTGATATTAAATTATAAAATATAGTGACCATACGTACGACAAAAAATAATTAAACATGTCCAAGTGGTATCATATAAATCGGAATAGAACACAACTTGCGCAGTTGCGCGAGTTGGTTGCACGCATTATCAAAATAGAATCCGTGTTACTTTGAGAAGTGTGAACCGGGCATTATGTAACTCGTATCTCGCTTTTATTTATAAAATTAATATTAGTACCAGTTTCAGTAATTAAAACTGTAGGTATTTAAGGACTCGAGAACATACGTTAAATCGATCGAATCACAATTATATTTCGAAAAAATGTATACTCGAGTGTTTGGCATGTACTTTAAAGTAGGTACATTTATAAATTAAAAAAAAATATATAATACCTATATATTTTTTCGTATTAAAACGTAATGCAAGATATTTTTAAAAAACATACCTACATAAATTTATTATTAGGTACCCTGTATAAAACGTGTTTCAGCGTGAATATTTGACCGAAGAACTAAAACGGTTTTTTAGTATTATTATTTTATTAACATTCGCGTACATTAAATTTAACATGGAGGTACTCGAAAAGAAAAAAAAAACCCAATAAAAAAAATCGTTCGACGAATTTGAGTTTTTATTCTACCCACACAAGCATTATGTTACTATATATTTTAAAAGTTTATTATTATAATAATATAATGCACGCGCATACAAATGTTGAATACGAATAGACAGATACAAAAAAAAAACTCACCAGATGCGCAATGAAATATTTGATCACGATTCACGATAATTTCTTTACAAAGTCGGACTGATATCGATGAAATTTTCGAGCGAAACCGTAAAACTATGCGCCGAGCGAATATTTCCAAAGACAACGCAAACTATCCGTGCACTAGCTGGTAGACATAAATAATGCAGTTTGTACACCGTGGTAACAGACTAGTAACGCACTCCGTTATATTATACCTATATATATACACACCGTAAAAATATTAACGCGCTGCGGAAAAATATAAAAAATAATAATTATAAAAAATACGCTAAACAACAATAATTATTATTTTTAATATTATATATATTTTTTTCCTCTTCCACTCCGGACCGATAGATACTACGCGGTGCGTGACACTTTAAATACAAATATTATAATATATACATATATATATAATATATACCTATCTATATTCTCCCTGGACTTTTCGATTTGTGTATTAAATTTTATATATAACGCGCGATACGTACATTGACGAATCCGCCTGTTTGACAATGATCGGTTATTTAATTGTTTTCATTACTATCTTTTTTTTCAAATATTTGATTATATTATTATTATTATTATTATTATTATTATTATTAGGCATTCACCTTGACACTTATCATCGTCGCTTATTATACATGTATATAATCGTCATAATAATATATTATACAGAATCAACCCGCAGAGACAAACAACTTACAAAAGTATTTTTATAATATGTAATATAAAATAGTAGGTATTTTATGTTATGTGTCTTACACCTATATAGGTACCATCAAATTCCGCATGCGCTAATAATTATTGGAATTTCGATCTATTGATCCATGACTCCAAGGGCAATGGCAAGGGAATATTACATTATGTCCGTCATCTATAGTCGAGATCGCCGAGGCCTTACAATAATCACGTAAGACTGTGGGTACGATTTTGTAGAATAATTTTATTTTTCGTTTTTTATATTTTTTTGTTAGAACAGATCTGAACCGTGGCTGTATACCTATAGGTGTAAAATTTTAGATTTACGATTTACAAAGTCGTCACCTATGCAAACGTGCAGGGTTTGCATTGGCACATTAATTAACCGTATTATAATATATTACATAACTAATAATTATATTATTGTAGAATATTATATTTAGTATCTATTTATTAGTGCAAAAATCCTTTTTTAATATCCACTGCGAATTATAAATTTGTTGGGCTAGTGTATTTTATTCCGTGTACTACGAATCAACGCGATAACATAATACTATATGCATTTTACCATTTTACGTTAGAATAAACGATAAGTCAAATCTCAAATGACAATAATATAAAGTATTTAAAGACTATCATATTTTATTTTTAAAGTTTGAATCTACCTTCGTTTTACCTTATAAAATATAAACTAATATAATATTAATAACATATTTTCTATATTTACTATATATTATGCAATCGTGTCTAATAATAAATATGATGTAAAAAATATAGGTAAGTACACAAGTTGATAATTTTTACGCAACAGGGATTCTCGGTATAAATAATATATTATTATCTATCGCCAGTTGAATATTATTGCAACGACAGCAATATATTATTTTTTTTTTATTTTCAATATTGCCTTTAGTATTTTATAGAGAAAAGAAATTTCAAATTCCTAGAAAGTGATTATAATACAAACATACCTGTATATTACCTGTTACCGAGTAACCGGTAATGTACCACAGCGACGAGTACATAATAATATAATATTCTAATAGATATTGTCAGTATTACCTCATGTAGTGTGTTTTTTTTTTTTTTATGGAAATGTCATTTTTGTAAATATTGATTTTTTTAAAACAATGTAAGCTCTAAAATAGTCGTTTTATGTTATGATCTTAAATTTGTACCTAACCCATCTAACTATTAAAATAAGAACTCGTGACATTTTTAAAATACATAATTAAAAACATTTATCTTGAAGTTAAAAATTGCTACAATGAATAAATAATATAAAATACGTATAAAAACAACAAAAATATGTAAAACGTACACATAATAAATACGATTATTTTTATTAATTAGCGATATGACAATAAAACATATGATGTGACTTAATCCAATTAAGATTAAAAAGTTCTGTATAATGATATAATGATCCAAAATCGGCTACAATATTGACGATGTTATAATAAGTACGAGTATATAAACTATTTTATACGATAGACCGCGTTAAAATTGTAAGGTTGATAAAAGGATGAAACACAATATTATATTGTACTGTATTTTATTATTATTCCGTAATCAGAAATTTTCGAAATTGTATACAGTACTGAAAATTATTCATAAATATAGGCATCAAATCAAATTTCAAACATAAGTAGTCCAATTTCGACGAGAAAATATTATAGGGTAAAATATTACGTTATTCGAGTTTCTTTTTATCATAATATATTAATTATGTTAACTTTATGTCAGTTTCAATGATCAACTATATACTCTTGTATCTCAATAAAATGATTTGATAATTATTTATCTGATAAATAATAATCATATTATATTATTATTAAATATTAGGCGAGATTTTCTAACTCGAAATTCAAAATGTACTCGTATTATTAAATATTAACAATTATTATTATATGCACAGGCCACAGATGGACAGTCGTTGGATCTTGGATAAAAAATAATATTATAATTTTATTTCTTGTCGTATATTATTATTATTATTATTTATAATATTAATACCGTCATTTAAACATATTATTATTCCATAGGAGTTTATAATAAATTACGAAGAATCATTTCGATTTCTGAAGAGTTAATATTATTAGCCATACATGTAATATGCAATTCACATCTACCGCGCTGCGGATCGATAACGGAAGAAACGTCTTTACTCTCGCATGTGAGACGCAGAGATGAGCTACTTGTGTCAATTAGGCGAGATTCGCTGTTTGACAATATAATTATTAATTACTTTTCACTTTGCGGCTCCAGTTTATATTGATTTAGGTACCGTGAATAACAAACGATACAATTATATATTATATTATACGAGTATAGTAACGAAACTTACCACGGCATAACTTTAAAGTTTCGTCCAAGTTTGTAATAAGAGATGATCGCAGCAAGCAATAATAATTAATAATATCATATAAAAAACAAAATAATAATTATACAATATTCTGCTATAAATTATATAATAATAAAAATATCTTAAAAACAATTCGTCTATCTAGACGTCAATATATCCAAATAATATAATAATTATAATATAGTCATTAGTTGCCTATTTCTTTGGTTTTAAGTTGTTTCAGCGCTTTTTGAAAATTTAGTAGTGAAGTGACTACTTGACTAGTCACTAGTGAGCTAGCTATGCAAATTAATAAATAATATGTTAATCGAATTTTCTGGTTTTTTTTTTTTTTTTTTTTGTTTATATGTAAGCACTTTTACCATTAAAAAAAAGAGCTGATACTCCTGCCGCACAGGATACAGGTGTGCGAATCATAGCGTTTAATTTTACGTAGAATTTGAATGCAATGATAAACCATTGCATTCGAAAAAACGATTCTGAGCGAAGTTCAGTCAGATTATAATTTTCGTTTTCCTAAAAATATCAACTTAAAACGGCTATAAAAAAAAATTTTGACAATGGATTTTTCTAATATTTTAGTATGATGTTAAGTAATATGTAAGTATACTTCAGTAAAATTTTCAGACTAAAATACCCAAATTGACAATTTTATCACACATTATATACGTAAAAACGTGAATTTTACGAAATATTCAAAGTCCTATATTTTGGAGAAAAATTAATGTAACGGTTCCAAAATTATACCACATATATATAGTAGCTATGTGAACATCCAAAAAAAATTTCAAGTCTCTATCTTAAAAATTGCCTGAGTTATCGTGAAATATAGAAATCGAATTCGTCGAAATTTCATTTTTCGCGAAAAATGCAGTTTTTTCGTCATTTTTTCGCCGTTTTTTCTACCGCATAGCGTCAATTTTGAGAAATTCAAAAAATGACCTAAGTAAAGTACCAACTACATCCACTTTGCTACCGGAAACATACCCTATTCGTGAAAATCGGAGCATTATTTCGGGTAGTATTTTTGTACACAGACATAAAAAAAAAAACAAAAAATAATCACACATCATTGTAAAACCAATACATTCTTCGCTTCGCTCAGAATCTAAAATAAAGAATCTATTGTTGATATTTTATTTAGGTCATTTATCGAATTACTCAAAATTTAACTTATGGGATAAATTACCGAAAAATGATGAAAATTCGACAATATTTACGGAAACTAAAATATTGTAATCAATTTCAATTTATTATGATAAATTAGACAATATTACTTCCAAACTTAAAAACATTATGGGGTATTCACATAGCTACACTACATATACGTGATAAAATTTTGTAAACGTTACATTAATTTTTGTGAAAATATAAAACTTTAAAAAACTCCTAATATTCTCATTTTTATCTCTATAATGTTTAATAAAATTACCAAATTTGAGTTTTACGATCTGAAAATTGTATAGGAGCTTAACTATAATTTTCTTAACTAAGTTCCAAAATATTAAAAAATTATTATTATTATTATTATTATTATTATTATTATTATTATTATTATTAT
>JAIUCT010000016.1:450137-463413 GCA_021307375.1 Tetraneura akinire
AATAATAATAATAATAATAATAATAATAATAATAATAATAATAATAAGAACAAGAACAAGAACAAGAACAAGAACAAGAACAAGAAGAATAATAATAATACAACATAATATTATTCTATAAGACTAAAAGTATATCGAATCTATTTTTCAATAATTTTAATAATGTGGCTGTCGCCTATTTTAAAATACAATCTTTCGCGTTAAAAGTAATTGTTTAATAATATAAATGTATCAAATTTAAACTTACATAATATGCTCGATTCGACATTGTGATTTCTCAGACGATTATAACGATAAATAAAAGCTGTAAAATGTTATTACGTTCGTGTTTATACGTAATTTCTTAGAATAATTAAAATTATTTTAGAACCTTATTAATTTTAAATTTTATTGTCATTCGAGGATTAGAATTACGACGACAGTTCCACCCGCTAGCAAGGGCGGTTCCAGTGACTTTTTCAGAAAATTCAGAAAATTCAAGCCGTCTTTTTTTGGTTTTAACAAAAATATCAATATTATCCATTTGATTTAAAACACTAAATTTATTATTCACATTAATAAGACATCTGATAGTCTGGATAATCTAAGTGGTGACTGTAGCTTGGGCATAAGGCAATGACACGACAGATTAACCACATTATTTATAGAACAATATTCAGATATTCTTATTACTCGTATTTCATCAAATTATTTGGTATTCCCTTATTACATATAATACGAGTATACCTACCATAGTAACATATTTTAAATTATTATAAATTATAATAATATACCTAGTGTCTTATATTCACGAGTATACAATAAAATATACTTTCAAACCCTTGCTCTAACGTCTAACTACACACTTGTCTATAATATTTATGATAAATAGACGATATTATATTATACGTATGTAATTTTGTTTTTAACAATATACAATTTTTCTTAAATACAGTTCTTGGGAGGCGTAGCCCCATGGCCCACTCATGAAACCGTTCCTGCCAAAGTGTCGGGGTCCGAAGTACATGACTTATGTAGTAAGGCACCCATTGATGCCCTCGAGGATGGTCCATCGCCAGAGGTGTAATATCAGAACGCACCTCGGGCTAATCTTCGCCGACGACCAATTAGAGGGTAACAGGTCCAGGCAGCCTGATAGGTGTGGGGAGTTTAAAATCCCCCAACAGGCCACAATTAACCGGTCGACTTGGACGATTAGAATCAAGATTTTTGGTTTGAACAACCAATATCAACTATCCTAATTGATATCGCGGACGCGAGGAACCCCATTGGACACCTGGGTCTACTTGTATGGATGAGAAACCTACTCGGCTGAAATGCGGTGTTTGTGGTACAGCGTGACGATAGTAACAAAATGGGGACCTGCCGATCCAAAGGTTCCGAATGCTGGTTTGCAAATGTGAATTTTCCCCCTCGTAACTTAAAAAAATTAGATATTATGGTGCAGCTTGCGCCGGGGCTGGCCGTCCATCGACAACGCGGGAACGTCATTTATGGAATTGTTTAGCTTTAGATGATTTTTGGCCAAAATGACTCTCGGATAACTCTCAGAGTTAATATGAGGTTCACGGTTATCAATAACGGACATACGAAACTTGAGAATAACTGTACCTCATTGGCTCATTAAATTTATATTTATTAAGTATAAAGGTGGGTTTACACGGGTGTAGTACTCGGCCGAGTGACTAAAATAATTTACTAATTTTTTAACTTGTTATAATGTGGACAAATTATTTAGTAATAATTCCAGTACTGAGTTTAGTAAACATTTTAGTCAAGTTACTAACAAGTAGTTCTGTTTTTTTGGTCGAGTTAAAATTGCTACTTGCACTCGTTTATTTACTAAAATATTAAATAGTGTATATGTTACGGGCAAAGTGGGAAATTCGGGCATTGTGCACAATGTCCGAACATTTTGGGCAATGTAAAAAATATATTTAAAAACAACAATATTGCCCGACTGTTCCAGGCAAAGTTTACTCTTTGGAGTTGTGGGCAATGTGTATTTTATGGAATGTATTATAAAATTTGGTACTTATCGATTATCACGACTACCTAGCGAGACGTATTGAGACGTAATTTTTTTCGCGCATTTTTCCTACATAATAAATCAATTTTGATTATTTTGTTGATAAACTTCAGATACAAAAAAAAATTCCATAGTTCTTTTCAAGTGGAAGGGACGCTCGCTACGCCTATCGGCTTCGCTCACTTCCTCAAGCGCCGCTTTGCGGCACTTTTCGTGAGGATGGGGCTACGCCCCAAGGGACTAAATCAGGGGTCTTCAACCCGCGGCCCGCTCTGTCACTATATGCGGCCCGCAATCACATTTGAAATTTAGCATGTATATCTGTATTAATGATTTTCAAACCTTTATTATACAATATACACGGCACACCGTAAACTTCAAAAAAATTTTCACGGCACACTGACCTTTTTTAGACGAACAAAATTGTTTTGAATTAATTATGTCGATTTATTAATATATAAATATAGCAAATACATAATGATCGAATGCATTTATTTTCTTATAACACAATTCAATGCAATCGGTAATTTATGGAAAAACCACGGTACACTTGAATAAAATCACACATTTCGATAAAATTATAATGGTTAAGCTATCGCTATCGGAAATATACAATAAGATAAATTAAATTACCTACCTAGATATAAATATAATTGATGGCTGTTGCCTGTTAGTTCGTAATCGATTGTGGAACGAAAATTATATACTCGTTTATGTGTAATTGTGTAAAAGTTTAATTTCAAACATTTTTTTCGTAATATTTGTATAATACGTATGTCGGTGAGTAAAAAACGTAAAATATCGGATGAAAGTCGCGTTTTTTAAGAAAAGTGGTACAATAGTTATTTTTTGTATATTATAATATATTTTAATAATAATTTGTAATAATTGTAATAATTATAATAAAATTGAATTTTTGTATAAAATAAATGTTTTTACTATGAATGCGGCCCACAAGATTTTTAAAAAATAATATGTGGCCCACTGTATAAAAAGGTTGAAGACCCCTGGACTAAAGCATACCTACCTAATACCTACACCATAGAACCAATACTGGTGCGGATAGACAGTAGTTTCGTGTGACCTAATACGATATTTTAGTTTATTTATTAAAAAATTGCATGTCTACTTTGCCCATTATCATTTGGTCATTGTACACAATGTCCGGTCAATGTATATTTATTTCTACAATGCCCCATTTCCTACTTTGCCCGTAACATACACCACTAGCGCCGTTAAATTTAGTAAAATCATGAATAAAATATGTTATCAATGGGTTATCAATGACTGTTCGACTTATTAATTTTTTTTTTTTTCAGTTACTCTTCTGTTAAATCTGATAGTTCTTGTCAAATGTTTGATATGCTGCAGCTTTTGGGTATCAATTTCCCTGTTTTTGTTTTATCCATTGATATATGAATTCAAATAATGAATATAAATATGATTTAATATAATAAATAAAATATAAATACCTATACTTATATGTTATATGTTATATTATAATATTATCTTATTTTAATAAAGATATTGATTATTAAACTTTAAATACAATTAGTAATACTACTACATATTATATAGGTACTACTGTACTAGAATCAACACTAATGAATTTTACTATACTATGTGTAGACAGTAATTATTAGACACAATTTAGTACTTTATTTAGTGACTTGGACGAGTACTAAACACGTGTAAGGTGTAACCCTGGCTTAACACAAGGACATAATTTCTCAAACAAATAGGTATATCTATATTATATAAGTAATAAAGATTAATTGAATTATATTGAATATATTATATTATATTATATTATATTATATTATACTTTATGTATATTATATATTTTATTATGTATATTATATTATTGTATTATCATAATATAATATATTAATATCGATTACCTATGTATATAAAATAAACGAATATCATTACTGAAGGTTAGGTTAGGTTAGGTGTTAATGTTTATGTTAATGTTATTAAAGTCAAATTGTTATTATGTTTACTTAATTTTTTTTCAGAATTTCTGAAGGGATTCAAAGCAAAAATTTAAAATATATTATATTGTCATACGTATAGGTAAATTTATCAACCAAATTTAACAAAATTTACATATTATGCATTAAAAACAATATTTTAATGTCGACATTTTTTTAGTTTAAATGTTTGTTTCAAGTTCCAACTATACTTTTAATTTACCTATCTTTGATCGCACTTTCGAACTCGATTTTGCCCACTACCCATTAACAATAATATTATTTCAAACCCCGTCAAGGTCTGAATATATAATTATATAATATTTATTGTTATTTTTATTAAACAATAATTATTACGAGTATTTTTTTCTACAGTATGTCATACCTAGTCAAAGCCAATTATCATAAAAATAATATTCATGCGCATTGGATTTTAATTTTTTCATTGTTTTTTACGTACAAGTATACGTAAAATGTTTACTCAGCGACCACGTGCGACCTTAATTATTTCGATTTTACAATTCCAGAATACAAATTTAGATAGGTATAATGTATTTTGTGGTCACAAATTCGCTATAATACTTACCCATACCGATATGACATAATAATAATACCTAACCAAATTTGTACGTAACTCATTGTGAGATAATTGTAACTCTGTGTTGTACATCTCAGTAAATATCTCAGAGTCCAGAGATGATGAGAAATATCTGCATATAATTTATTATATAAAGCAATAATTATGTATTTTGTTAGGTACCTACCTACTACCTACTAATCGTGTAAAAATATGTTTTCTTTCCCTAATTTAATCCTCGTTTGAGATACGTAGATAAGTACTTAAATAAATATTATATTTACTTTATTACTGAAAATTTTAACAGACTTGACAATTTGAATATTCGAGTAAAATAATGATGGATTTACCTAATTATCTAATTAAATTTAAAAAAAAAAAAATTAAAAAGAAGTTTCGAATGTAATATATAGAATCGATTATCAAGTTAGTCATAGGCGTGTCTAGAAATTTGTCGCAGGTAAAACTAAAGGTACGTTTTCCCTGCAGCGTCATGACAAGGCGTCAGAACGCAGTGTTTGTCGCTACGCGTCACTAGTCATTGTGTTTTAAATTTAATTATGACCGTTTTCCTAAGCGCGTTTTACGCGACGTCGGTTGTCAAACCTAGTCTTACGCCAGCGTCGAGATGTCAAAAAAATTCATATTCTCCTCAGAAGAGAATGAAATTTTATTGCATAAAAAAAATTATTTTGGTTAAGACGAAAAAATTCACGAAATTTCATTTCATCGCATGACAAATGATTTTTAATTAGTTTTTCCAAACATCCTTCTGAATTCTTCTAGATTCTGAGCGAAGCGAAGAATGTATTGCGGTTTTACATGATGTGTTTTTTTTTCTTTTTAAGTAAGAAGACACTTTACTACCCGAAATAATTTCCTCCGATTTGCACGAATAGCATATGTTTCTGGTTAGAAAGTGAATGTAGATAGTACTTTATTTAGGTCATTTTTAGAATTTCTCAAAATTGACCCTATGCGGTAAAAAAAAAACGACGAAAAAATCACGAAAATTAAAATTTTAACGAATTCGATTTCAATATTTCACTATAACTCGGGCAATTTCGAAGTTAGAGGACTTGAAAATTTTATTGGGTGTTTATATAGATATTATAAATATACAATTTTGGAACAGTTACGTTAATTTTTCTATAAAATATAGGACTTTGAATATTTCGTAAAATTCACGTTTTTTTGTATATGTTACCGCCTTACCGGTAATATGCACTAGTATTATTAGCCAAATATTTACAAATTGTACGTAGTTCGTTATAAAAATTTGACTTCATATTTGATCGATAGTGTTTCGGTGTTATGGACTGTATCGTTTTACTTTTGGAAAATACTTATTAATTATTTTAAATATAACACATATACTTTAAATATATTACAAGAGCTTTTATTAAATATTACTATATTAGTAATAAAATAATTAATATTCACAAATTATATTTTATAATGCTTGTAAAGACTATTTCTACCAGAAATAATGTTCCAATTTTCACGAAAAGCATATGAATGTGATAGGAAAGTTTAGATGTAGTGTCGTAGTGGTACTATTTGTTTAGGTCATTTTCGAATATCTCGAAACTCGAAGTTGAGCATATGAAAATATAAAAACTAACTAGGTACTCAAAAATAACGAAAACTTGGCAACTTTTACTGATACTTAAATTTAGACAAAGTTAATTTTAATATTTTACGATAACTCAGGCAATATTGAACCTAGAGGCTTGGCAATTTTGAAACAATTAAAAAATGACTAAATTAAAAGGTAAGGTTAAATACCAACTATTAAAGGATATTAAAGTATTAAAGGACTAACTAGATAAAATTCTTTACCGAAATCCATATGCTATTCGTGGTAATCGGATCACTTATTCTGGTAGCAGTGACGTACATTCAAATTTTCTCTAGGGGGAGGGGTTTAAAAAAAAACAACCAATACTAAAACCTTCCCTTTAAAACTACCTATTTTCCTATCAAACATATTACACGTATAAATATTAATAAGTAAAATGACAAAACAAATACAAAGATTAAATACTATTTAATATGCACATAGTTTGTACATTGTACATTGTACATAATATTATATTATTAATTATTTATAATAAAAATTTAGTAATTATTAAGTAGTAAATAAGTAATAAAAATAAAAAATAAATTTGATTTTTTAAAACTACTTTTTATTATTATAAATGTAAAACTATAGTGGTCGCGATAGATTTTTGGAAGAAAATTTGGGTTGCAGTCCTATAAAGATTGAGAACCACTATCTAAACATTTCACAAGATTTATAATCTTATAAATTTATAATTTATATATTATAAATTAAATTTATATACTTATATAGTATATTTTAAATTATTTATAATTTTCATAGAGTTGTATAAAATAGAAGACAAATGATATAATATACTCGTATAATAATATTGATCACATTTTAAAACGTAACAAAAATATTTAATATTCATAAACATTACAACTGTATTTCATTACATTTAATTTAATTTCTATTTATTACTTATATTTAAAAGGTAAAAAAAAAAAAGAGCTGATACTCCTGCCGCACAGGATACAGGTGTGCGGATCATAGCGTTTAATTTTACTTAGAATTTGAATGCAATGATAAACCATTGCATTCGAAAAAACGATTCTGAGCGAAATTCAGTCAGATTATAATTTTCGTTTGAACTAAAAATATCAACTTAAAACAGCTATAAGTTTTAGTAAAAAAATTTAAAAACGGTTCCAAAATTTTACCACATATATATAATAGCTATGTGAACACCCAAAAAAATTTTCAAGTCTCTAACTTAAAAATTGCCCGAGTTATCGTGAAATATATAAATTGAATTCGTCAAAATTTCGTTTTTTCTACCGCCTATAGTCAATTTTGAGAAATTCGAAAAATGACTCAAATAAACAAGCACGTATTCAGGATGAATTTTCGGGGGGGGGGGGGGGGGTTGAACCCCTAAACCCCCCTGGATACGGGCTTGCAAATAAAGTACCATCTACATCCACTTTTACATCTGAAACTAGCTATTGGTGAAAATGGAAGGGTTATTTCGGGTAGTGAAAGTGTTTTCAGAATATTTATACGTATGGATTCTAAGATTTTCGTTTTCCTAAAAATATCAACTTAAAACGGCTATAAAAAAAAAATTTGACAATGGATTTTTCTAATATTTTAGTATGATGTTAAGTAATATGTAAGTATACTTCAGTAAAATTTTCAGACTAAAATACCCAAAATTGACAATTTTATCACACATTATATACGTAAAAACGTGAATTTTACGAAATATTCAAAGTCCAATATTTTGTAGAAAAATTAATGTAACGGTTCCAAAATTTTACTACATATATATAATAGCTATGTGAGCACTCAAAAAAATTTTCAAGTCTCTATCTTAAAAATTGCCCGAGTTATCGAGAAATATAGAAATTGAATTCGTCGAAATTTCATTTTTCGCGAAAAATGCAGTTTTTCGTCATTTTTTCGAAGTTTTTTCTACCGCATAGCGTCAATTTTGAGAAATTCAAAAAATGACCTAAGTAAAGTACCAACTACGTTCACTTTGCTACCGGAAACATACCCTATTCGTGAAAATCGGAGCATTATTTCGGGTAGTTAAACAAAAAATAATCACACATCATTGTAAAACCAATACATTCTTCGCTTCGCTCAGAATCTAAAATATAATATTAGTCGACATTTTGAGGTGTTATAATTTTAAATTTTTCAATTATGTCGTAAAAATTGTTTCAATGTTTTTGGTCATATTTTGTTGTCCAGTACATAAAAACATTAATGACTCAAGGCTTTGTTAATTCATTGTATTATGATGTGTGGATAAAGTTGCCATAAATTTATAATGGAGCTGGATTTCGTAGGTCTGGCGATTGCCAGAGTGGCTATGGCCGTAAACACGCTTGTGAAGTTAATAAATATTTTAATTACGAATGTGAGTTTTATAATATACTTAATAATATAAAATAGATATTTTTAAAAAATATTTATAATAAATTAGGTACCTACCTAGGTATATATTATAATAATATAATAGTCAATAGGTGTAATATACGTACCTAATCTTTATATTTAAAGAATTTATAATTATTATTTTATTTACCCTGCAGTGGCATAAAATGGGTGGATTGCCCATTTTATTTGGTTCTTATATTATGTGTTTTATCCTTTATGACATAATTGATACCCATAAAACAATATAAAGAATTAGATAAGTAGGTATTGTTTTACCTAATGTTATAAAATTAGTTATAAATTAATAATATTATTATAATACTATGTTATGACAGTTTCTTTTTTCTTAAGACGCATAAACTATTTTGAGGTAGGTATTAAACAAAAATTTAACTACCCTATCTGATGGAGCCTCAGATACGCCACTGTATTATTCACTATAGGTCAGTGGTCTTCAACCCATGGGTCGCCTGTGCTTTAAATTTGGGTCGCGGATAGGTTTTTTATATTAAATTATTAAGGTTATACAATTATAATAGGAAATAGGAATACAAATTTTACTTAGAAGACTAAATTATTAAATAAAATTAGTTTAAAATTTGATCAATTTAAAAATATTAATTGTATATACTCGTATTATAATGTAATTGTAATATGTACAATGTATAAACTAAAATTATGAGTATAATGGATATCAAAGTTTTGAAAAATCATTTGAACAGTATTTTTCAGAAGATATTCAAATAAATTATGAATGGATTGAACAACCATTTACTGTAGATAATATAATGACAGTAAAAGTGTCTACTGATATAGAAACTCAGTTAATAGAACTTTCTTGTGATAATAAACTTAAACAAATGTTTAGTAAAACTTCTTTAGAAATATTTTGGGTACACTTATGCACGGGAAATTACTCAGAATTAGCAGCTAAAGCCATTTCAATTTTATTAATGTTTCCAACAACATATCTATGTGTCATGTGAAAAGGGGTTTTCTACTATGACAAATTTGAAAACGTCAAAAAGAAATAGGTAGACTTCAAACTGAACATGATTTGCGGATTGCACTGTGTAAAATCGAACCAAGATGGAGTTTATTATGTGCAAATAGTCAAGGCTAAATATCACATTAATAGAAATAAAAAGTTTTTTCCATGTATTATCATTTATATTATAAATAATTAAAATAAAAGAACCTATATAAAATAAAATTTTTATTTCTATAATAATTATTATAATTTATAACAGTACTTGTAGAAGGTAACCTGTATAGTGTTAGTGTATATTAATATATATAAATATATTATATGATATAGTATATAGTCCCTAGACTAGACTAGATATAGAAACCTACATTAAAACATATAAAATAAATCATTTTTAATTAATTAAACATGAAGAATGTATCAACAAACGATTAGTGAACGTTTCGTTCCTTGTCAATACTCTTTTAAACTAATTATTAAGAATATTATTCCATCAATTAAATATTTCATATTAATATATTATGAATTATGATTTATCAATTTAATTAATTTCTGTAATTGTAAACGAAATATAGTAGAATATTCACTATTGTAACAACATGGTTTACATGGGATATAAATTCATAATAAAATAATTATTTTATTTGAATTTTAAAAAGTAGATAGGTAGGTACCCTAATAATTAATGATATTAGGTAGTATATTTTATAGAAATAATTAATAATAAATTATTAATTATTTCTATAATTAAATTATTCAACTATTAAAATTTTCAGAAATATACCTAACACCTATAAGACTATAAATTGACTATTTCCAAATTTTAATTAATATAAAAAAAATAAATCTATTATATTTATAATTTATATAAAGTAGATAGGTATTTAAAATATATATTCCTATGTTTAATGTATAATTGGTATTTCTGGCGACTTTTTGTATAATAAAAAGGGCTGACACTTACCCTTAAGTCATATAAAGTATTAATTTAAATGGAGTGTTACTGTTTTGAATTTTAAGTTGAAAGGACATTATTTCATAATAATAGTACTCGTAATTTCTTCACTTTAGGGCGTTTATACGTAATAATATTATGGATAAAAATATATAGGTATTTTATTTTATTTTATTTTAAAAATTATAAACGGACATTGAGTCCTTTTAAAATTTAATAATTTAGAAATTATTCATGAAATACAATAAAATTAAAGTATAGGTATTATTACATTAGCTTAAAATTACATAAAATAAAGACAATATGATACAGATATATAGAACTAATTATGCTGCAAAACTAAACTAATCAAAATCAAAATTATTTGGGTTACCAATACGCATTATAAAGTTAGCAGGAGAATTTAATAAATAATTTTTATTAGAGAAACTTAGATAAAATATCTTAATAATAAATACAACGCCAAAAGTAATATTTTATAATTCATCGTTATTCACTCATTCGTTACTAATTATCAGTTATTTCCTATGGCATATTTTAGATTTTAAGTAAAGCGAAGAATGTATTGATTTTACAAAGGTGTATGTCATGGTCATGTTATGAATTGCTCAAAATTGAATTTATGCGGAGCAGGAAAACTATCAAAAATAACAAAAACTCAGCATTATTCATGAAAATTGTAATTAATAGGTACCTAATTATATTATCTGACTAAACTTCACTCAAAATTGTTTTTTTCGAACGCAACGAGTTGCATTCTCAAATTTTAATCAAAATACAACACTATACTCTCCAGTGCTCCACATCTGTATACTATCTACACCACTACATCAGTATCAGATACTTATATTTTTTAAAATTTGTATGTACCATACTACCATGTATCCACATTATACATGAAAACTTAAACAATTCAGAATTCTATTTAAATATAGTTTGTCGTCGTGTGACGTACTGACGTGTACATATTACATTACACCAGTGGTTCTCAAACATTTTTTTTCGCGTACCATTCATGCGTATTATTAAAAAGTTGCGTACCACTAATGACTAATGAATAAAAATAGAACATGTAGGTACCTAAATATAATTTTTTTCAAATATTAAGGCAGTAAAATATTATAATATAATTATTTTTTATTTATTAATAAACAAATTAAATAAGTACCTAACAAATCTTCAATGTGAACCATGAATTTGTAATTTTGACATTAATAATGAAATATCTGGTTCAGTAGTAGTTAATTTGGGAGCAAATTGGGATTGACGTTCAGCTTATTCCGAAATTTGTTTTTTACAACGTGCATTGATGAAAGTTAAGAATAATTATATTATTATACGTAAATAATATTATTTTCAATAATAATCAAAAATAAATTTCAAAATTTGATTTTATTTATTTTCCGTTTTAGCGCTATGCGACCTTCCTTTCGCGTACCACCAAGTAGTCTTCCACGTACCACTAGTGGTACGCGTACCATAGTTTGAGAAACGCTGCATTACACAACTCACAATCACAAATATAATATAAATATATTATATATCTAAGGTTCTAGGGGATCTATCCCCCTCACCCTCCCGTAATTACGCTACTGACATCAAGCGTCATGACCATGAGCGTCAAAATCAGGCGACATCCGAAAAAACGATGTCATATCTCGATTCGTATAGGTACCTAATTTTGCAAGAAATGTCTTATGGGTAGATATTTTTACATTTAAAATAACTCTTTGAGGATATATCGATTCCAATGCCCTTAAGTTGTAGGTAGGTATGAATGCATATTGCATATGGTATCACTCAATTATGAATAAAAAAGAGTTATAATATGCTGCCATTTGCCATTGCTGCCTATTAATAATATTGAAATAAAAATAGTATAAAAGTAGAACAGCCAACGAGGCGCCGACTACCTACCTAACCACGTTATAAATACAGTCGATTAGGTACGATGCCAAACGTGTTATCATGAATTAAATCAATTGTCTTATCATTGTGGTTATTAAATTTCACACAATATTTACTATTTAGTCCGTCTTTTTTCTTTGTCATTATATGACAAATTTTATTATAAAATTGTGAATTTCCTAGTTCATTTTAAGTTTCTAATTGATTTGATAATTTTGAACGATTTTCATTTTAATCAATTAAATAATTAAATTATAACTTAAATCTATCATTTCACAGCATTGTACTGGAATATTATGTTTCTTTATTTTCAATAAAATTATGATCATTAATTATAATATTTTCATTTATATTAAAATTAATATTTTTTACAATCATTTGAGTATGTAATGGAATTACTATCGATTTTTCTATGCTTAAAAGTATCTTCTACGAATATTTTAGTTTTTGTTGAAATTATTTGTTAATAACAAATCCATTTCTTAAAATAATTGTTTTAAAAATATTTCAAAGTCATATGTCTTCCCTTTAATGTAATTATTATTATAAATAGTAAAATTAATCAAAATAATGCTATTACATATATTATTAACTATTAAAAAGTAGGTATCTAATTTAAATATATATTTTTGTAATTTTAAATTAATAAATTAAAAATAATGTTATCAAAAATAGAATAGTGTCAAATTTTGAAGTTATTTTTTTTATTAAAATATTGAATTTTAATCATACAGAATATTGATATATTAACATATTTGTTAGTGATCAAATTGGGAGAGGATATAAGAATGTCATCCAACTACTATTATAACACTATTTTTAAAAATTAATACAATCCACCTCTCAAATTAT
>JAIUCT010000016.1:473413-504657 GCA_021307375.1 Tetraneura akinire
AAGATTCATTTGTAGAAGAACGAATGGTATAATCACAGTATTCATCTTTTTTTGCCAAGTTATTGAGACGCTGCATAAAGAAATTTCCCCAATTGTCAATTTTCAATTGATTAGGAGTAGTGTTAATTATTGACATAATTGAATCAGGTAACCTAAAAATATAATAATAATAATTAATAATTAATTTTGAATATTTACAATATTTTATATATTATTATCAATAACACAAATTCTATACCACGTTTATCAAATAAATTTGTATTTATTTATAATTAAAATATTTATTAAGTACAATATAATATTATAAATTGACTATTAATATCTAAATTATATAATTCTTCTTTCTTCTCCTTACATATTTTAGGACATGATTTATCTTAATATAGTTATTAAAAAAAAAAAAAAAAAAAAAATAGTTAGTGCATTATATTTTAGACTCTCAGTGAAGCGAAGAATGTTTTGGTTTTACAATGATGTGTGATTTTTATTTTGTTTTTTTGTTTATATGTCTGAAAACACTTTTACTACCAGATATAATGCTCCAATTTTCACGTATATCATATGCTTCCGGTTGAAAAGTAGATGTAGTTTTTGTACTTTATTTAGATAATTTTTTAATTTCTCAAAATTGACCCTATGCAATAGAATAAAGAAGAGCTGATACTCCTGCCGCATGAGATACAGGCGTGCAAATCATAGCGTTTGATTTTAATTAAAATTTGCATGCTATGATAAACCATTGCATTCGGAAAAAAAATTGATTCTAAGGAAAGTTCAGTTAGAAAATGTAGGTATTTTTTAATATATTGACTTTTTTTTTATTAAATATTTAAAACACAAAATTTTATCACACATATAGTACATTAATGAACACCCTATAGAATTTTCAAGTCTCTAAGTTCTATATAAATGCTCATAAAATCCCTTGTCACCTAAATGACTTTATGTGACGGAACTTCGCTCAAAATAGTTTTTCCAAATGCAATGGTTTATCATTGCATTCAAATTCTAATTAAAATTAAATGCTATGATTTGCACACCTGTATCCTATGTGGCAGGAGTATCAGCTCTTCTTTTTGGTACTTGAAACAGCTATAAAAAATAACTGTAAATGTAATAATTCACAATTAATTGAAACTGAGTTAAGTAAAATGTATTCCAACTTAAATTATATTTTCAAAATTTTTGTCAATTTAATTAACATTATTGTAAAATATTGTAATATAATAAGAAAAATCTAAATACAAAATTTAAATATTGATTTTACTGAAATTACAACTTTAAACACATAAAAAAAAAAAAATTGAGTCTTGAGAATTTCCTAATATTTTTGAAATACGTTAAGATATATATCAGTATGCTTCAATAAAAATTTTCAAGTTTATTGGTTTTTCTATTAATTTTTATTGTGAATGTATTGAGAAATAATAAGAAGTATATTCGTATGGATTCTAAGATTTTTGTTTAAACTAAAAATATCAACTTAAAGAAGCTATAAAAAAAAATTGATATTAGAGATTTTTCTAATATTTTTATATGATATTAAGTTATATGTAAGTAAACTTCAATAAAATATTCAGACCTTAATGTCCAAAATTGCCAATTTTATCAAACATTATATACATAAAATGTAATTTTCACAAAATATTCAATGTCCTATATTTTATAAAAAAAAATAACCAATCGTTTCAAAAATTGTATCACACATATATAGTACCTATGTTAACACCAATAGAAATGTTCACATCTCTATCTTAAAAATTGGCAATTTTAGGCGTTAAAGTCTGAAAATTTTACTTAAGTATACTCACATATTATTTTAAATCATATCAAAATATTAGAAAAATTCCAAATCTCAATTTTTTTTTAAGTTGTTTATAGTTGATATTCTTAGTTTAAATAAAAATCTTAGAATCCATACAAATATTCTTCTTATTTCTTAATACTTTTACAATAAAAATTAATAGAAAATCTAAAAATTTGGAAAATTTTATTGAATCGTACATAAATATATATATCTTAACGAATTTCCAAAATATAAGTTAAATCTGAAGATTTAATTTTTTTTATAGTTGTTTAAAGTTGAAATTTTAGTAAAATTATTTATATTAAATGTTGTGACTGATAAATTTAAAAAAATTTATCTGTTCATATATATTACCTGATGAACTTCGCTCACAATCGTTTTTTGAATATAATGATTTATCATTGTAATCAAAATTCAACACTATCCTCTCTTTAAATTTTCATTTATAATAGTGTACTTTATATATTTATTAACTTATAGAAGTTAAACAGGAAATTAGAAAAAAGTAAATTATAAAATAATTTGTTTTTTTTTAAGTAATAACCTACCAAGACTAAATATAATTAAATTTGTATGAAATAAATATTATTTAATAAATATTATTCTCCAACATAAGGGTGACTCTCTATTACCAGTAAATTGTTTGTAGTTCAATATACTGGTATACTGTATATCTAATATTCTTCTGAAATAGTGTACTAAGAATATATCACATATATTAATAGAAATTATAGGAAAAGTCATAATATTTTTCTATTATTTCCTGCAATAATATGCTGAAAGTATTTATTAATTCTTTACAAGAAGTCTTATCCCAAATAAAATCAGAAAAAAAGTTTTAAAAATATTTTAATTAGTTAAATTAGAAAAGTTAAATTTTTGATATTAAATATATTTATTTAATATAATATACCTCTGTAAATATAAATAGATAATATTTATTTGTCTCAAATTCACACATTGATCTTAATTTAATAAAATTAAATAAATATATATGCATGGAACCTGTTGATATTCAAACAGATCCTTTGAAATGATGGAAAATTTATCAAAATTAATTTCCTACTTTGGCTCTACTTGGTAAATAGAATTAATTTATTCAAAGTAAAGGTATACCAAGTCATCGGGTTTTTAGTTGTGTAAGAAACATAATTATTGATCATAGATAAACATTACCACCTAAGCAAGCAGAGTGAATTTTTCTGTCAATGAATTCTAAATTTGTATGTAAATAATTTGTATTTTTTATATTCATTTTTTAAAATTATTTATAAATTTACATTCTGTAAATTTTAAATAAATAATAAATATTAAAATTTAAATATTTATTATTTTAAATTTTGATGCTCCAGATATCAGTAATATCAAACATACTGATAATATCAAAAAATATTGGCAATAAGAAATTTTTGATTTACTGATATACCATGTCTCAATATCCATACTCAAATACTGAGATAAAAATAAAATATGATCATCACTACTTAAACATATTTGGAGTGTTACATTTATACATAAATTGTTTTAATTATAAAATAAATTTTAGAATATATTTTTATTATTACCCATGTGCCTAATACTCAAACTAGCATAAATAAAGTACATCAATATTGAAAGAATATTTATTTTAAGGTGACCATTCTAACTATGAACTTACTTATCACTTTACCAGTAACAGATATCAGTTGTTGAATATAACAGTCCGTACAGTCTTAATAGTGGTGTTCTTCAACTATTCAATCGTCGTCTTATGTTGAAGACGTACTTCCAGTAACAGTATGGAGCGGATGACAGTTGTAAAGCGTAAAACAAACGGCAATCATCCGTGATCAGCGGGTACTTGTTCTCCTCAGAACTATAAAACAATAAGTACGTTATTATTAACATCTGTATATATTTATACATAAATTGTTTTAAGTAGTTATTAAAAATAAAGAAGACACTAACAAATATATCATATATATTTATATATATTAAATATACTATATCTAATAATATAAGATTACTGTAAATCTATATACCACAGTTTTAGTAAAGTTAATATATAACTAAAATTAGAATAAATTTACATATTATTAAATTTGTCGAGATGAATATAAACTGTTGCTCAAGTGTTCAGTTTATATAAATATTAATTCTTAATAACGTTATAAATAGTTAAATTACTTAAACTTGTTTAAAAGTTAAAATATAAAAAGCAGAACACTTTGAGCTCAGATTATGTTCTCCTTAATAAATTTTATTATAGGTAAATTTACTCTAATATTAATTAGGTATAAATATGTTGTATTATAACTATGGCACATAGATTTGCCATCTTTTAGTACCTACATAATTTGTAAGGCAGAAAAAAATTTATGTCCTTTTAAATATTCATTTTACATAATATAATGTTCATGAAAATTCTAACCAAACATAATACAGATATACCCACCAATAGGTTAAAGGTGTAAATACATTATAATTTAATTAAGTTTAGATAATATATAAACAAAAATGTATATCTACCTACTTACCTATTACATAGGTACTATACATTTATATAAATTTTAACCCAAAAAATCTGAAATATAATTTATATTTATATATTGTAGTATTAGTATAATAATATAAACAATTTTTAGATTAGGTAACAATTTTTAATTATTTCATTATTAATGCTATGTAAGGGTTTTATGTATATTTAACCTAGATTAAAGAAAAAAATATAATGTTATTTAAAATTTAAGAATTTGTGATGACATCAGTTTTGTGGTGTCCTAGTTTTAAAATGATTTAAATATAGGGTTTTGAAAAAGAACAAGGGGACGGAGGAGACGCACGAAGACGTTGTCTTGTGTTTAGTCTCCTCCCGTTTGATTTGTATTTGCGTTATATGTTAGTGATTTGTTTTTGTGTTTTTTTAATATATATTTAAAGTTTTAATAAATTTATTTATATTAATTATTAGTGATTTATTTTGTGTGTGTTTCACATACAACAATATATTAGGTATATAAATAAAAAATATTACAATTATCTACAACATGTATTTTTCTTTATGCCTATTATATTATATTATGAATTTTAGAATATATATTTATTATTACCCATGTGCCTAATACTCAAACTAGCATAAATAAAGTACATCAATATTGAAAGAATAGTAACTAACAAAAATAAAAATAATACAATTTTTATTTTAAGGTGACCATTCTAACTATGAACTTACTTATCACTTTACTAGTAACAGATATCCGTTGTTGAATATAACAGTCCGCACAGTCTTAATAGTGGTGTTCTTCAACTATTCAATTGTCGTCTTATGTTGAAGACGTACTTCCAGTAACAGTATGTAGCGGATGACAGTTGTAAAGCGTAAAACAAACGACGATCATCCGTGATCAGCGGGTACTTATTATCCTCAAAACTATAAAACAATAAGTACGTTATTATTAACATCTGTATTGAAGACGGACGGCCGAGAAACATCGACATCGTCCAAGACATTATCAAATATCAAAACTTAAGAAATTTCTGTGTGCTAAACGGAAAATTGCCACCGTCCAAAGGACGTTCAAAATGGTGTTTTTGGTGCACTTATATTATTATACCAAGGACGTTCAAAATGGTGTTTTTGGTGCACTTATATTATTATACCATCATATATAAGGCAGGGTCGCGGTTAATTAGCTGTATGAATGACGTGAAGGCGAAACGACAGAAATCGCGCTAGACCTTGTTCGACGTGGACACGTCGTACCGACAATACGCGATTTCAGCCGGCCGACGGATGACGTTTTTACTTTATCGAATTCGCCCGTTCGTCGTTACATTTGTCAAACAGAATGCGACGGCTATGTGCGGTCTGTGTCGGTCCGAGATGGTCGTCGACGAGTGCTTACCACGAGATAGTGCTGGGCGTTCGCTGCGTCGTGTCGTCGGGCTTGTTCTTCAAAGTTTTTCGTAGAATATTTGCGTGCGAATCGCCGTCGAATAACACAGAGCGTTTGGGCGCGAAAATTGACGAAAACTGTGTTTCAATGTCTCAAATGCAAACTTTATTAACACACAATAAACAAATGAAAAGGTCGAGGTCAACTATGATTTGTAGAAGTATGGAACTGTAGAGTGCAGTAGGCGCGAAACGTTCAACGGCGGCGGATGATACGGTAAACAATCGTTTCGGACATAAAAATAAATCCATGATACAATGATTGCGCCGCAGCCGCACTCCGCCGCAGCCGCACTCCGCCACTCCATTCGTGGTCGTCCTTACGACGCGCTACCTGCCGATGACAACGAGCAGTGACGCGAGCCACGCATCGCGACCGCAGTGCCGCCACACGGCTGACCGTAGGAAAAATGTTTCGTTTCTGTACAACACGACGACCGTGGTACAATATTATTATTCTACCGTCACCGTGTTCGTGAACCGTCTCCGTCCGTAGTGGGACGGCTATTACGCCAAAACTACGACGTTAATCGCGGTCAGCACGGACACGCCAAAAAAAAGTTTTTTCATTAATTCTTAGTACAGTCACCCCAATTTAAAATGAAATTTTTATTTATTTTATTATCTATCAATAAATTTGCGGCCATCTAAACGTGATGAGAAAAACGTCGGACACATAGCTGTTTTAAGTTGATATTTTTAATTCGAACAAAAATCTTAGAATCCATACGTATATACGATATACGTACCTATGTACGTAATTACGTACGAAATTTCGACGAATTCGATTTCAATATTTTACGATAACTCGAGCAATTTTCAAGTTAGAAACTTGAAAATTTTATTGGGTGTTCAAACGGGTACTATATTTATTTATGTAGTAAAATTTTGAAACAATTACGTTAATTTTTTTACAAAATATAGGACATTGAATATTTAATATTTTGGGCATTTAGGTCTGAAAATTTTACTGAAGTATACTTACCTACATATTACTTTACATCATACCAATATATTAGAAAAATCCCTAGTCTCAACTTTGGTTTCTAAAAAAAATCTGATCCCCCATTATAAATTCCTAAATACGCCTCTGAGCCTGTTAAGTGTGATAAGCATTTTGGAATTAATAAAATTAGGTATTTTAATATTTTATTAATTTAAGCGGATTCGACGTCAAAATGTCGGATTAAAATAAGTCATGATGATCAACGTTACTAGATGATAAAATAAATCGTATAGTTAATATTGTGTTCTTTTCCTGAGAATAAATTACCGTCACTCGACAGTCGACAGCAGTCGCACTAAAAATCGATTAAAAATACTTACTTGAATATAGATGGCGCTGGATTTAAAGTCATAAAATAACATATTATAATAGGTAGGTATAATATAAGAATATAACTTAACTAATATAATATAATATTATAACTTATTATTACAAGTTTACCAATATTTTAATGGTATATCTTGTCGTGTTGTTACATAATAATTAGGTACCTATTGTTAAATAACTTGTACACCTATATTAGCCATAAATCATAATATTATTCATAATATTATATACCTACCTATTTAATATAAAATAATGTTATGTATGTATGCAATGTTATAATGATAAAAATTAAAATAATATATTATTATATTATGTTTATCGTTTATGTTACGTAGAATAATAATTTTATAAACGTATTATTCGTTATTACTAATTAGTAATTACATTATTAGTTATTAATACAAATATAATATATGTATACGAATATATAAGTAAGTATAGTGAATAGTGATTAAAATTATATGCTACAAAAATTGTAGATTACAATATAATACATTATTATGTTTTGAATGTTATTTATAATTTTTATAACATTTTAATTAGGTACCCCTATTAAGTGTTTGAACGAATATTTTATTGGAATAATAACTTATCTATGTCTACATAGTACATAGTATACATAAGAATGCGGCGCACGTGTAAGGCTAGGTTCACATGGACGCGCGTATTTAATTACGCGTTAAATGATTATTTAGATAATCAGTATTCCTGCACATCGTTCACATGGCGCGCGTTCACGCGCGGATACGCGCGTCGATCGCGATAATGACGCAAGTTTCTATTTTCGCGCGTACACGCGCGTGACTCCGCGTATTGAAAATCCATATATTATTATCGGACCGTTCAGTTGACACGCACGTTTCGACAACGAAAACAGCGATTATTCATTATATAACGGCAAACGCGCGTCCTGAACACGTGGTGAAAAAACTACTTATTATAAAAAATATTTTAATTTAATATTTATTTTATTAATTGACATTCGACAATAATTGAAAAATTTTTCGTCATGATCCCTAAGTTTCGGGTATAAGGTAATATAGTGACTTGAAGAAAGTCTAGTTTTTAAAATTGGATGGACCCAATATTTTCTTTCTTCTTTTTGTCTTCGTCTTCTTATCCTTCGGTGGACAGCCCACAAACACACAGCATCGATCTCATCCATACTCGACGACAGTCTGAACTGTACTATATCATTTTAAATATAGTTTTTGACTAGAACATTCTCGTACAACGCGCGTGACACGCAGCCATTTGAACGGTGAACGCGCGTTTTGTGGCGGTCTAACGCGCGTGACACGCAGCCATCTGAACGGTGAACGCGCGTTTTGTGGCGGTCTAACGCGCGTATACGCGCGTCCATGTGAACCTAGCCTAATACAAAATTTTAATTTTTAATTCTATATTTAATTAATAATCACTCTATCAATCCGCCCCTGTATATGTCTAACATATTATTAACTATACATTTATAATTAATCAAACAAAACATATTATAAGTGAAACACAAACATATACACGTATATTTGTAAATTTGTAATGCATCATTATAGAAATAAATAATATAAAAATAAATCATATTATTCAAATATTCGTAAATAACATATTATTTCCTATAAGTATTATTTTGTTTATCATAATGTACCTATAAAATGTCCTATAATATATTTAATTAAGTTGGTACTTACAACTTACTTATATTTATATACCTATACGCTATACCTATATAATAAATTAATAATATAATGATAATTGATCAAGAGTAAATAGATAAAATAATATTTTTTTTAGCACAAACGGGATTAATATTTTATCAATACCTATTGTTTATTTTATAGGTAGGTACGTATCATAAATTAATCGACATTTGTATAGACATTGATAAGAATTAAAATTTTGTATGGGTATTTAATACATACAAAAAATACTTTTTAAACATTTTTATTGACTCTTCGGTCGTTTAGCAATCCATGATTTGATTTGAGGAACGTTCAACACTTTGTTTTTAAGTGCCGTCAAGTATGGATGACCTTCGACCAGGTCGACTTTAGTTATGAATTTTATATGATCCAGTATAGACACAAAATATAAATCAGGCCAACTTAGCTGAAACGTAAATACAATGTATAGTATACGTATAGTGTATAGATATAGCAGATTAGCAGGTATAGATAATTGGAAGGGAATCGTATAGAAATTATTTACATAATAATTTAATATGAATATAAAATGCAAAATGTAAAAAATAATCAAATGTTTATAACTTGTATAGTAACAATAACAAAAAATTCATAATATATTAATATTAATTTATACCTTTCCATTTACAAAGTAACCATCATTTTCGACAACAATTTTTTCAAATCTATTCACATAAAATGGGATCGTCTCGTTGACAAGAGAATCATACATTTTAGATTTGATTTCCTCGTTCTTTTCGTGAAAATATTTCACAATTTCTATAATAATAAAAAAATAAATAAATAACTTTAAATATAATCTATATAGTATATTACGCATATTATTATAATTTCATTAATTATAATATAATGTGTTATATAGGTACCTTAATTAGTTATTATTAATAGTTTTGCAAAAATTAATAATATACGTGTATAATTTAAATAAATAGTGTCAAATTCTCAATATTACATTTATTAGAAAAACAATGCGTTTAATGTTACGAATGTTAAAAATAAACAATTATTTAAAGAATACCCAAGTATAATTTATTCGAGAACAATATTATTCAGACTTGTAAAAAATACATTTCAAAATGTATTTAAATAAAGATTAAAGTATTTGTTTAAAAATGCATTGAAAATACTTTTTAAATAGGTACTATACAAAAAATGCATTTAAAAACAAATACAAATTCCTACTTACTACTATTAAAATATTTAAATACAAATATTTTAATAAGTACGTTATTGACTTATTGTTTAGAACAATGAACTAACCAATTACCTATCAATTAATAATATAAATAAAATTATATATATATACATTATAACAAATAATATATTTATTTTGAAAATTATTGTTACTCATTTTCCCTTTTTTTTTTTTATAAGGACAGCATCATTAAATTTGAATATTAATATTAAATAATAATATTTAATATTTATTTTTAAATGATTACATTTAATACAAGCACAAATGAACGCGATGAAATTGCAGTCACAAATGCAATACATTAGAAACGTATAACAGTTATTTGCTATATCTGTATAGTATACAAACAGCACACACCACGTCTTATATTTTATTATTTTGGAATTTCTAGAATATTCGATAATCAGTTATAAACGTATAAATTTATAATTATTTTTATGACGATCAACATTTCTTGGGAAATTGGACACGTACGAAATATTGTACAATGGTGATATTTATTTATTTTTAGCCAAGTAAATACGAAGATAATATGGACTTCGTACTATAGTATTATAGTTATTATGTGATTTCATGTAAAGGTCTCCACACACTGCCGCGGTGGCGGTGGCGGTGGCGGTAGCGGTGGCGGTGGCGGTAAAATGATATACACGTATTTGATACTAGACCTACACACCGGCGCGGTGAAATCGGCGGTGAATATCGCGGTACATTACCGCGGCGGAAAATTGTGTCCGGACCAATTTCACCGCCGCGGTGACAGCTATATTATTATTATTATATTATATTAATATAATATCTATATGTATTTTTCCGTATATTATATTATAATTCTGCCAAAGTTTCATATAAGGTAATATACAGGGCTGGATTTGGTGGTGTAGTGGTACGCGGGGAGGGGGGGTACCTCTTAGATTTTTTTTTAGCGTACCCCTACTATTTATTATATACATACAATGTATTTTGTATTTTTATTTAATATACAATGTATTTTGTAATAATAAACATTTAATTACAATTTGTGACTAAAAACCAATGATTTTAAATTTATAATACAATATTATATATTATATATTGTACATATGTCACCGCCACCGCCACCGCTGCGATGTGCGCGATCGTTACCGCCACCGCTACCGCCACCGCTACCGCTACCGCCACCGCCACCGCGGCAGTGTGTGGAGACCTAAGATGTAACACTCTTAAATAATAATAAAAAAAATATAAATATAATAATAATATAAATCATAATATTTTTCAAACTGCATTATTTTAGTTTCTGTAACTTATTGTCTTTATTTGTTCATAAATCATAATAACATTATTTTTATTTTTATTAGTATGTTATACAAAATTACCAAACTATATACCCAACTTGTAAACGTAATTAGATAGTTACAAATTTACAATTAAAAACTACTCATTTCTCTTATATACCTATATGACAAATTCTGTCATAGTCATAATATGTAAAAAATTAAAAAATATTGAGTACTTAATTAAAATTAAAAAAAAAAAATAAACATAAAAAGTATTTAAATAAAAGTACTTGAATACTTTTTAAAAATTATTTAAAATACTTATAAAATACTTGTTTACTATAATATTTGAAAAGTATTTTAAATACTTAAAAATATTTAAATACATTTACTCAAATAGGTACTTCACAAGTCTGCAATTATTGCCTATTGGTATATTATAATTTATATCTTTATACTTATACCTATATGTAGGTATAGACGGTATAGTTATCAATTATTCATAGTTACTAATTTACTACCTACACCAGTAGCGTGCTCAGGAAGTCAGGAGCGAGGTTAGGGGTTAATGGGTTATATTACCCACCATTGTATTTTTTGCCAACCAACAAAAAACTACTAATTAGTTATAACTATATATAAGTGTTGTTTTAGCAGGGGCGGATCCAGTGGGGGCGATCGGGGCGATCGAATATAAATTGAGCGAATTACAATATAAGCGAAAACAAAATGAGCAAAAATTAAATCGTAATCATTATATAGGCACCGAAGAAATATCGAATAAAATTTACGCGATACATATTTTATATAATGTAAATAAATAAATTATAATTATTATTAATATTATTTATTTATAATTATAATAATATGTATATTTGAATTTTTTTTTAAAATACAATTATTATATTTTCGATTATATTGTAATTCGCTCATTTTACATTCGTGATTTTGACGGTTTACCATTTAATATAATATGGATTCTGCATATCTAATATAATGCATTCCAATATAAATATTATTATATAGTTTTTAATCATCTATGTATAAATGGCTGTGTTCCTATACAAGAAAAATGTATTATAGTTCGTCCCCCCCCCCGTTATCTAGAGCTGGATACGCCCCTGTGTTTTAGAATCATTACTAAATACTTTTTATTAGTTTTTAGCAAAAAGATATTACTTCTTATGAGTTATGATTTATTAATTTAATTATAATAATCAGCGCCGCACCTAGCGGGAGTGCTGGGGGTGCATGGCACCCCCAAAAGGGCCACATAAAATTATAAGGGCCCCCAAATTATTCGCGTCCAATTAAAAATTAATACTATATAATATTATATTTAATATGATTAATGATTATTTATTTTAAATAAATTATAACTAAAAACCTAAAAACTTTTGTATCAGTACAATAATTATTACAGTTTATTAAAATAAAGCAATATTGTATTTTAGTATTATTATTTTTAAAATTAAAAGATAATATTAGTCATAAATATACTCATAATAATCATCATATTATACCTATATATACAGGGCCGTAGCGAGGGGGGGGGGCTGGACAGTTTTTATGCTGGGGCCCGTAACTTTAGGGGGCCCGGAAAAAAATATTTTGTTTAAATAATTGTTACCTATTACAAGTGTTTTCCAAGAATTCTTCTAATCAAATTTATAAATATTACATCCATTACTCTATTAGTTATACATAACCCTCATATATTTTCAAATTGAACAATAAAATTATAATTTCTCAAAAACATATGCATTTTATATTGAGTAGTTTTTTAATTTTTAGAATAATAAAATAAGAAATAAAATATGATTTTTATATGGCTATAATTATATGTTATATATTATTTTAATGTAACTATATTTATTTTGACTCTTATTCGTTAGCAAAAAAATTGTCCTGGGGCCCGAGATTTTTCTCTACGTCCCTGTATATATACCCATATTAATATATTATACAATAATTATAATTTCATAGAATAAGTTAAATAGTACCTATACGGTTAAAAATTATTTAAGGAATTCGACTAGTCAAGAGAGATTATCAAATATTGCAATTTTAAATATTGAAAAACAAAGAACTAATGAGTTAAATATTGAAAAAATTATTGATGATTTTGCTTCTTCAAAAGCAAGAAAAACAAATTTTCTAAAATAATTTATAAAATAATCTAAAATAATAATATTCTAAAATAATTTAGTATATATGGATATATAATATAATACTTATTCTACTGTAAGTATATATAAAATTTTAATTTTAAGTGAAATTGTTTTGTAAAATAATAATTAATAGTTTACAATATAAAAATAAAAATTATGTTACTAATTTATATTTTTATTTATTTATGCATAAATATATTTGGATTTTAATTTGTATGATTATAAGGGGCCCCAAAATTTGACTTGCACCTAGGCCCCCAAATGTCTAGTTGCGGCACTGATAATAATGTTATATTAAAGGCCAGATGGTCGATTAAATATGTTAAAAAAAAGGCTAAACATAGTATATTAGGTATAGGATATAGCATAGTAAAATAAATAAGAAGTATGCTCGACTCGATACCGTGTTTTCGTCGTAGTCTACGCATGTGCAGCGTCTTGACTTTTTGTGCATAATGCATTTGTGCATTCGGTTCACATCGATTTCCCGATGATAACCGAAGGTAAAAATTATGCAATATTACTTTGGTTGTAATAATTATAGTAAAATAAATTTAATTACGTCCGATGGTATTCTACGATAAACGAAATGCAAATGAAATACACGTGAGACGTGACGTCACTTGACTTTTTATTTGTTGCCTATCCAAGATTAACATCAGGCGATGCGCACTACTATCAGTCGAGCATACTTCTCATTTATTTTACTATGGGATATAGTTAACATGGGTGTCATCGGCGTAACTAGGGGGCTTAGCCTCGTAAAAGTTCTTCTAGACCCCCCCCCCTTGAAAATTATGCCAAATTCCACTGTCTGTAATATTATTATATTATGGGTAATATGGGTACTATAAATAAATCTATAAATAATTCATATTATAAATTATAAATTTATAATATAAATAATATTATTTTCAATTTTGTATAAAATCACATTACCAATAAATTATAATTTAATATTCCTCTGATATTTTCGTAGAATCTTTACAATTGTATAAAAATAAATGTAGGAACGAGGAACGACCGAAAATACGATAACATATTAATATAAATATTATTTTATTATGTTGTTAAAATACGTACCTAGTACACATATTATAAATGTCTGTTTATTTTTATACCTATGTTGTTTTTCCGTGAGCCGTGGTTATCCGTTATCAACTCGTCGTTATAATTTAAAATAATTATTAGGAACTTGAACTTATATTATTGACTTAATGACTTATTATGTTCTAGCATAATATTATTAAACAGGTAGTTTTTATAATTAAAAATACCTTAAAATATTATTAATATAAATTTTAAAATTTATAATAATTATATACATACTATTGAAAATTAATTTTGAGTATTTTGTGCTCCTAAAAATTATTCATCACGGGCAAACTCGAAACGCCCGATTCGTCCCCGTACCTTACTATGCCAGTTCATTTAAATGTATTATTATTATACATCCCTTCCCCATTGAAAATATCTGGGCAAGCCACTGTTACCTACAATGTTGCTACCTAAGACTGAACACATTAAATAAACCGAATGCCATACCTTGTCGCATTTCGTAAATATTATCCACTGCTACGTCGATCAACAACGATTCGAATTCATCGTTTCCTGCCAATCCTGCTTTTTTCGCTAAATACCGACTAATAGCCACAGATTGATTAACTATTTTTCCATCAATTTCCAAAACTGGTACTTTACCGAACGGCATAGCTAATAACAAAATATAATATAATAATAATTATAAGGCTTAGTTTGTTTAATTATTGTTTATTTTTAAATTATTTAAGTACCTATATATAAATGTAACTTATTTATTACAGTATAGTAATTTTAATAATTTAATATGACGATATACAATAAGTTGCTACGTCGTATACTTATTAATACAAAAAGTTTTATAGTAAAATAAATACTCACTTGGCTTAATCGACGGCCATTGTTCGTATTCGAAACGGTTGTCTTCGAAATCGGCGTTTAAATAAGACAACAGAAATCGAATTTGTTCGGCGCGAGCCGTCAAGTTAAAATACGTCAATTTGTAAGTCATAATAATAATAATATTTATTACAATATAAAATATTACCTATGTCGGAAATTCTAATTGAAACACGATATTAATTTTACACGCGCGTTTTCGACAACGAAAGTAAATAAAAATAAAATAAATTGATTTGTTCTTGCAATATTATTCTATATTATATTAAGTGTATTTATGTATCAGGTTAAAATAATTTTGTTATCCGAGTGGGTATTAAACCTACTGTCTACTGTGCCTGTTGCAAACTGTGCACTTTTATTTTTTTATCAAACAACTTCAATTTGTAGCGCATAATAAACGAGAAGTTTGTTGTTGCGTAAAAAAGAAAGTCGTATTATAATACGTATATTATGCGAACACTGTGCGTTACCTACCCACTTCCTGATTTTTTTTTTTATATAGAACGTCTGTGTGTCGAGACACGTAACTGGTGATAACCAAAACCAATATACCAAGGTACAAATATTGAAATATTAATGCGATATTGTAGAATTATTATGAAGAAATATTGTACGTTTTTTAGTAGCTGTGTAGTAGCCAGTAGGTATATACTATACAATAATAAATAATAATAATAATAAATTTTATGAATAAAAAAATTATTTTTTCTTTATAAATATATATATATAATATTTAAATGTAATAGGTTGTAATTAATTTAATAATATTATACTTATACACGAAGCAACTATAATAATAATTATATTGTGTAATAAATAATAATATATTGCAGGACGATATTGTAGTTAATAACATCTATAATGAGTCTAGAAGCTAGAACACTAGTCGTTAATCTTAATACACAAACAATATTGTAAAGCTATAAATTATATTTATAACATTATTATGTAAGTAATCTATTTTCCCATTATGTATTATCAATTTATCATTCATCGTTATTATATTTATATTGCATTTATTTTATTAATTTATCGAATTAGTAGTTTTATCTTTTATATATACACATACATAAACATGAATGCCATTGTTGATTTGTAGGTATTACGCTTACGCGCATTCGAATTTTTTAATATTCCAGAAAATAAAATATCTTTAGTTTTAGATTCTGAGCGAAGCGAAGAATGTATTGGTTTTACAATGATGTGTGATTTTTTTTTTTTTTTTTTTTTTTTTTTATTCTGAAGACATTTTTACTACCCGAAATAATGCTCCGATTATCACGAATAGGGTATGTTTCCGGTAGCAAAGTGGATCTAGTTGGTACTTTATTTAGGTCATTTTTTGAATTTCTCAAAATTGACCCTAAGCGGTAGAAAAAACTTCGAAAAAATGACGAAAAAGCGGCATTTTTCACGAAAAATGAAATTTTGACAAATTCAATTTCTATATTTCACGATACCTCAGGCAATTTTTAAGATAGCGACCTGAAAATTTTTTTGGATGTTCACATAGCTATTATATATATGTGGTAAAATTTTGGAACCGTTATGTTAATTTTTCTACAAAATATAGGACTTTGAATATTGCGTAAAATTCACGTTTTTACGTATATAATGTTTAATAAAATTGTCAATTTTGGGTATTTTGGTCTGAAAATTTTACTGAAGTATACTTACATATTACTGAACATCATACTAAAATATTAAAATAATCCCAAGTCACAATTTTTTTTTATATCTGTTTTAAGTTGATATTTTTAGTAAAACGAAAATTTTAGAATCCATACATATAAATAAATATTCTGAAAACACTTTTACTACCCGAAATAATGCTTCGATTTTCACGAATAGCGAGTTTCAGATGTAAAAGTGGATGTAGATGGTACTTTATTTAGGTCATTTTTCGAATTTTTCAAAATTGACTATAAGCGGTAGAAAAAACTTCGAAAAAATGACGAAAAAACGGCATTTTTCACGAAAAATGAAATTTTGACAAATTCAATTTCTATATTTCACGATAACTCAAGCAATTTTTAAGATAGAGACTTGAAATTTCTTTGGGTGTTCACATAGCTATTATATATATGTGGTAAAATTTTTGAACCGGATTTTAAATTTTTCTACAAAATATTGGACATTGAATATTTCGTAAAATTCTCGTTTTTACGTATATAATATTTGATAAAATTGTCAATTTTTGGTATTAAGGTCTGAAAATTTTACTGAAGTATACTTACATATTAATTAACATCATACTAAAATATTAGAAAAATCCCTAATCTCAATTTTTTTTATAGCTGTTTTAAGTTGATATTTTTAGTTCAAACGAAAATTATAATCTGACTGAACTTCGCTCAGAATTGTTTTTTCGAATGCAATGGTTTATCATTGCATTCAAATTTTAATTAAAATTAAACGCTATGGTTCGCGCACCTGTATCCTGTGCGGCAGGAGTATCAGCTCATCTTTTTTTTTACATTATTAATAACAAATAAGATGCAATTTAGTTATATTTTTTTTAAATTTTGATTATAATTTTAATGCAATGATAAATCATTACATTCAAAAAACGATCAAGAGCGAAGTACGAAGTACTGTCATGTTTGGATATTTAGGTACTTATTTATGGGTTTTAATGGCATTTATATTTAACGTAAAGACCGTATGAATGTAAAAATTTTAATTATTACATATATTATCTGATGGACTTCAATCAAAATATTTTTTAGAATGTAATACACAGCAACATCAGGCTTCAGGCCATCAGCACTTCTTTGGTAATAAACTAATAACTTTTCATTTTTAATCTATTATCAAAATGATTAGGTATAATAATTATTTCAGTCGATATTATTCAAATTTTATTTTCAATACCTATTTTGTGTTTGTATAATAATTATACAAAAAAATAAAATAAAATTATTAATTCATATTGCTCAGCAACGTAAAATATTATAATGTTGATAGGTATAATATATTATTACTATAATTATGTAGATTGATATAGGTAGTATTTACTATTTACTAATTGTCATTAAAATATTGTTCTGATTTAATTGTATCGCGTAAATATGTTTTATTTTTAACATTATAATAACTATATTATGATGTATAAAACACGTATACTACACACTAGTACAATGAAAGTTAATGAAGCGCCAAAAACACCAGTAGTTGTTAAAAGGAAAATCGATTACGAACGATTGAACCGATTAGCCCAACCTAAAAAAATAAACTTGTGAGTGAATTTATTATAATAGTTAATTTTATATCAACTATAATATTAAGAATTAAATTAAAATTTATAAATTGTTCATGTTTAATGCATAATTTTTATTATACCTATCACTTAATGGATTAGACCTTCACATTGTAATCATAATGATGTTGTAAAGAAGAAACCTATTGAAAAATTATCTTTATCAAAGAACTCGACCAAAAAGACATTAATTAGAAGAAAAACATTTTTTATACAAAAGCCCCAATCTCAAGACAAGTTTGTCGATAATGTTGGTCGAACGAATATACAAAATATTACAAATAAGGTAGGTAGGTACATTTTTGTGGGTACTTCGTAGTCTTCGTACCTGTAACTAATAATGAGTAAAGTTGTAATTTATATTTTACGAACAGTACAGACATAAAATAATAGTTCGGTTTTCGGTAGATACTCTTAAACGTTAAAATCTCTCCTTTACTAAAATTACAATAAAATTATATCAATAACGCTTTGCATAAACGTGACTATTCGGTTTAGCTACCAAACGCGAAGCAGGCACATTCAACGGCGAGTGAACGGTTCAGCGAGAACACGATTAACATATTAAAGTACGACGATAATATTACAACGAAGTTTCAAATGATGCGTCGAGATTTCGGGAAGACGTTTATTTTTGAGGGCGGACAATTGTTCCCGATCTACTTGCGGCCTGAAACAGTATTATCTGCGGCATATCTTAACCGCATGACTTTGGAAGTGCGTTCGATACCGAAAATTGATAATGATAACAATAATTTCCATACTGCTTGTCCTAGCCATCAACAGAATGGAGTCGATTACAGCCACGACCGTTCGACATATTTAGTGGCCGTCCCCGACACTGAAACCAATGTTTGTCACAACTGTGCGCAACCGCAGTGTTATTTCCGAAAGAATTGGATTCGGATTGCCATATACGGCATATACACGTTTTTCATAAAATGGATCGTAAACTATTGGTTCTCGTAGAGACTAACTCGATATATTATATGTCAGCCGTTTGGAAAAAATAGAATAAGAATACCTGGAGTTTTTTCGCATTAAACTATCACACATACTCGTATAACAATATACTATATCATTAATATTCTTATTATAATAAATTTATTATGATATTGAATATCATCGATTATAATAATATATGAATATTTATTATTATATAAATTGATTATTTTTTAATAATATAATAAAAATCATATTCTCCAAATAAAAAAAAATAATAATAATAATAATAAAAATAGTAGTTTTGTACATTTATTATGTATTAATTATACGTAAAAATTTACATGCTACCTATTAATAATTTTTTCAAACCAATATTCAAATATAAAATTATCTATATTGTTGTTTTTATCTTTAAATGTGGAGTAAAAAATTACATTGAAATTTAAAATATTGAATCGTTTTTATTCAACTACATATAAAACGGTAGGTAATTAAATTCTATAATGTAAAACTTTTTGTTTTTTTATAAATATTATAATAATATTTTAATTTAATAAACTGTTAAAAGACGGGTGAACGATATTTACACTGTCTGTAACGTAATCGCAAGAATAATCGCTTTGAAACTTGAACATAACATTTTTGTATATCACTAGCTGTTTTGCAAATCTTCTTTCGTAGCGATTTATTACCTCTTGAATATAATTACTCGTATTATCCTATAGTCAATTCATAATCTAAACAATAATCAGCCGATCCAATCTCGACTACCATTCTAAAAAATGGTCGTGTTTAAACTCTACTTAATACACATTCTAATATGTTTTATCATATTCGATCAGTTTTGGTTTATTCAGTAAAATTTTATTTAAAAATAATAATAATTTGGACATTCACATTTTATTTATTATATTATTATTAAATTAAAATATATTATTTATTTATTAAAATTGTTGAATTTCTCAATAAAAGTAAATTAATATTATACCATTCTGTTAAAAAAATAATTAAATTTTTAAAGTTAAATTTATTTTTTAATTACACTTGTTTTTAAATTTTGAGCGAAGTGAGAAATGTATTGGTTTTACAATGACGTGTCTTTTTTTTGTGTTATTTTTAATTTTTTTATGTCTGAAGACCCATTTTACTACCCGAAATTTCGACGAATTCGATTTAAATATTTCACGATAACTCAGGCAATTTAAAGTCAGAGACTTAAATATTTATTGGTTTGTTCACATAGGTACTATAATATATGTGGTAAAATTATACGTTAATTTTTCTACAAAAAATAGGACTTATATTTCGTAAAATTCTTTTTTTTATGTATATGTTTGATAAAATTGGTAATTTTGTGTATTAAGGTCTGCAAATTTTACTGAAATATACTCACATATTACTTAATATGATATCAAAATATTAGAAAAATCCCTATCCTCAATTTTTTTATTTATAGCTGTTTGAAGTTGATATTTTTAGTTAATCGAAAATATTATGAAAAAAATGACGAAAAAAACGGCATTATCTGACTGGACTTCGGTCAGAATCGTTTTTTTCGAATGCAATGTTTTATCATTGCATTCAAATTATAATTAAAATTAAACACTATGATTGCACACCTGTATCCCTTCCCTTGCTTTTTTATTTATAAATAGCATTTTATTATTTTTCTCGTAGTCCGACGATTTTTCAGTTTCTATTGGGAAACCGTTTGTAACTTTGGAAGTCATGAAAAACAGTTAAAACCACAATTATAGTAATTAATTAAAATTAGTTTATTAACTATCATTTTAACTCATTCTTGGCCCAACACTTATTTGCTATCGCATGCTGTCAAACGTCGTTCTATGTTATTATAATATTAGAACACTTTTTATTATTTGGAACGTTGTGGCTTGTGGCGCCGGAACGACGGCAACGAATTCGCCGATATCGTGCCGCGACCGTACTGACCATGCGTGGAATAATAATAATAATTTAACATAGTAACGTAATATGATTTCACACAATCATACCGTAGTCGTCGTGTAAAACCAATCGGGTCATGTTGACAAATCCTACAAATTTCAGAAACGTGACATTTTGTCGTATTATTCATTTTATATAGTTTTACATTACGTTTGTATAATCTATACTTAATATTATATTTCGCCATCTTCGTTTAAAGTATAATATTAATATTATTATTTTGTCCGATGATTTGTGCAAACGAGTGAATTTCCGCACTTGACTCTACAAGAGAACAATTATTATTAATATCGTATCGGAGAAAAAACGATTTTATTTGTTTTTCAAATATTATAATAAGTTTATACCTACCATTGTACAGTTGGTACTAATAATAATATTATTATAATTTATAAATTATAAATTATAATCGAAATCCACACGTGATACGAAATGATAAACACAACTCATGTGGAATCCAACTCCTGGAAAAGATGCAAAACCATTTGTTTTATAAATAACGTGAGTAAATTATACTGTCATTAAAAAAATAATTGGTATATCAGATTTAGCAGACACTTTTTTTTTTAAAATATTTTGACTTTCGTTTTATGTAGTGTTTTACTTTTTTCTAAAATAAATAATGGCGTAATTAAAATTCAATACCAATTTAAATTTTACAAGAATAGATTGAATAGCCGATTTTATTACTTTCGTATAAACTATTGTAGGCTAATGGATTAGTGCGTTACATTTTACTCTCCTGGTAGGACCGGCTAAAATAATTTTTACAATTTTTTTTCGACATAGGCTTTTAATAATTATTCTCTATTTACCTAACGAACGTGGTTTTTCATAACAAATCGAGGGTTATTCTTATTATCGATTTGCGGAGTGTATAGTGACCCGGCGAATTGCCTATCCAAAAAAATGTATAAACATTATTTATTATATCATGAACATATTATTGTAATTATAATTCAAATAAAAATGTTGAAAAATCCAACAAAAAGTTCAAAAATTTAGTCATGATTTGAATCTCGTACCTATACGCTATACACTCTGATTGCGAGATAATTAACAAATAACAATGCCATAAAAGTTCTTACATTAAGAAAATCTCTTAAAAAACGTAAACTTAAAAACTTTTTTTTTTGCGCGCGAATTTTTATTCTTGTTAATTTACTTATTGTTCATACATAAAAAAAAAAAAAAAAAAAAAAAAATAGCACAAAAAGGTATCTGGTAAACTAGAAAATTTCTAAAATATTAAATAAAATGAGCTGATACTCCTGCCACAAGGATACAGGTGTAAAATTGTGTTTAATTTTAATTCGAATTTGAATGCAATGATAAACATTCGCATTCGAAAAAACGATTCTGAGCGCACTTCAGTCAGATAATTGATTAAAATTTTGACATTTTTTATTAAATATTTATAAAATTATAACGCAAAATTTTATCACACATATAGATAGATATAAAGATATAGATATAGATATAAATATAGATATAGATATAGATATAGATATAGATATAGATATAGATTATAGATATAGATATAGATATAGATATAGATATAGATATAGATATAAGTATACATATACGAGTAGTCAGGGGCGGTTCCAGGAGGGGCAAGGGTCCACGGCCCCCCCAGGACCGTATTTAAAAAAATTGTATACTGTTAAAAACAAAATTACGTTATTACGTATAATTATGGTGGTATAAATTTGTGTTTTTTCTTTTTTTATTATAAAGTTATCCCAAAATTTTGACTTATTAGCACCCCCCCCAACCATGTCTCTGGAACCGCCCCTGCGAGTAGTACATAAATGAAGACCCTATAAAATATATTAAAATATATTTTTTATGACTGAAATAAATGTATATTTATTAAGTATATTTAAATATATCACAAAAAGCTTTGAACAGAATTTGAATATTTTTATAAGTTAAAAACGTGGTAATTACTAAATTCATAGGCGCCAAGTACACGGGGATTGCGCCAAAGCCCCCCATGAAATTATTAAATTGGAGCCTATCCCTATTAATTTATTGAAAAGAAAATGTAATTTTAAAAGATTATAAACATTAAATAATTGTATTTATGATAAAATCAAAGAAGAATTTTGAATTTTGTTATTGTATTATTAATTGTATCGTATTTAAAGTTTTTAATTCATTTAGGTAAAATTGAGAGGTGTGAAATTTCAAAAGTTATCGATCGATAACGATACTATGATAAATCAGTAGGTTCTGCCCCTATGGTATTTTCAAAACCTGGCGCCTATGACTAAATGTATAAATTGGATTTTATTTTTGATAAATAAGTAATTTAATTAAATCAGAAATTATCGTTTTTATAATAAAGATAAAATAAAATGTAGCGATATTAATATGTAAATTATTTACATAATAAATAGGTAATTATTGATTATAATATGAGTTGAAACTATAATAAACTATTATGAGTTATGACTAATAATAATCTTATTATAACCAAAAATGAAGACCAGAAGCAATATTTACTGCAAGTAGTATGTAACTATCGTCAACGATTCCATGATTGTAAAAAAGTACCTCGTGTACAAATTTTTAGTAGTATTAATAATTAATATATGTAGTTTCAACCATTTGTAATTAGTAAATTGTATGAATATTAAAATTATAACAAATTGTACGATGAGCTTAAAATTTTGTTAATCCTACATTCCTATTTTAACAATAAGACAATATTATATATAAATAACTATAAAATCAAATATTATTCTGAAAAAAAATAATATTTTTATTTTATTATTTCTATTTATTTTAAAATTTTCAACCCTCTTAGGGCGCGTGAAGCGGTTGGTTCATCTTGACCAAATTTAACCTAACTTATTTTTTTATAGTAAAAATAAAAATGGGAGGGTGAGAAATAAAAAATTTGAAAGTTCAAAAATAATGGCCACCCTAATATACCTACATATTATATATAGAGAAAGAGAACAACCAACAACTTATTGAAAAATATTATTTATATTAAAAATAATAATATATTATTAATTTTGTTCAAAAAATAATGTATTTATACCAGATGATCAAAATGGTTTAAGATGATTATTATTTTTTAATGATTTTAATCTTCGATTTGTATCAAATGTCTACCAATACATACAATAAAATTGAGCGTTCATAACAAAACATGCACTCGTTCGATTGCTTTGATATTCGGATTTCGGAAGTAATAGAAAGTGTTGTAATGATGTAATAAATTTAACTTATACTTTTATAGCTTTCGCAGTATCTCGTTTGTAATATCGTGACAGATGGCGCCCGCCGGACCGGCGATTGTATATTATTTTGCCCGTTGGACTATTTAAGATACATCTTTCACATCTCTGAACATAGTGTAAGGCTGGCGCCACACAGAGGCGTTTTCGCCGCGCGTTTTAAATTATAACATTATATTATTATCTACTGTACTTGATTTTAATTTGTTCGAATGATATTTTATGTGCAATATGGACGATATAGAAGTGACTGGAACTGGTACTCGTTCCGAAGGGAGACAAGTCAGAGAATTTTTTGCAGACTATTTTATGACTAATTTAAAAATTAAACGTACTTATACACACAACACAGTCAGTAAATACAATGACCACACGACAGTTCAAATGTTAAACTTTAAAATTGTATAACATAATATTTGACGAGAAAATAATATGAAATCTCACCTGATAACGTTGGGTTTTAACATCATCAATAACAAATTTCAATCATTTTATGAGTTTTATTATAAATAAATTCAGATAACGCCGGCGGTAAGGCGGTACAACCGCGTCATGAGGCGGTTTGGATAGCGGTCCGACGAAAACGCGTCTGTGTGGCTCTGTACATAACATTACGTGAGATCCGTTCTTGCTAACAAACCGCCGCGTTTTAACCGCGCGGCGAAAACGCCTCTGTGTGGCGCCAGCCTAATACGATATAATATTTTCATCGTTCGTGATCGTATTTATTTCATACTAAACACCAAACACGTGCCTTTTAGTTTCTTGTAAGTTCGTTGTGACTTTACGAGATATAATAATCATAATTATTTTAAAATATTATACCACATATAATAAGTCTTCATCGCAAACATTGCAAAATTGGATTAAATAATTAAAATATAGGTACTCGTATTTAATCAAATGATTAAAATATTTATTTATTTTCACTAAAAATATTATTATTCATGATACCTTTTCTAAATCACGTTTAACATTTAAACATTATAAAGAACTTTTAATTTAATGGGTATATTATATTTTAATATAACATTTAATTTAAATATTACCTTCGTCAAAGTACCTACTAATCAAAACTCGATCGTTTTAATAAAAACCATCTAATGATAAAATTTTAAAATATATCTAATACCATTATTGATTATAAATTTATAATCAATGCTATTTTATAGGTACATTTAAATACACTCAGTACTTAGCCACATATAGGTAATGCCCGAATTTTATGATATTAATTATTATCCCGTGTGCCTGATATTAGTACATATTATACAGAGTGATCGGAATTTTGTTTTACAAAAATGAAGTGAATTACCATCATGCGTGAATTTTCATCATTTTCGCGATATAATATTCTGATCTCGCTGTAAGTATATAAGTTTTCAAAAATGATTTTATGGCCTCAATAGTTATAGTTATAGTTATAGTTATAGTTATAGTTATAGTTATAGTTATAGTTATAGTTATAGTTGGATTATAAATTTATAATATTATAAGATGTAATCAAAAAACCATATTAAGATTTAAGACCTTCACCTCAGAGTGGCACGGACTTCCACAGTGCCACTATTGAAAAAAAAATAGCCCCCTCTTACGGCCACTTTTATCTAGCCCTAGGCACGTGCCTACCCTGCCTATACGTTAATCCGGCACTGCGTGTGGCGACGTTATCTATATCGCTATTATAAAACTTTATAAGCTATGAGTTACACATAAAGATTGCACAATTAATATTAATTAATATTAATATTATATGAGTCGTGTATTATGGTGAGTAGGTATACGTGGTAACGTGTGATTTTTTTTTTATCGAAAAAAATAAATCACCGATTGTGAAATGATTTCGTTGACACAAACTTTTCGAGAATTATACGGTTATTATCGCCTGTAATTGGTATAATATATTATTATTATAATTGTCAATATTTGTTAGGCATCTACACCTTTATAGTAATTAATATTATTTCTATCATAACTACGAATACCTTTTATAATGGATCGATGATATTATAATAGATATTATATTTCCGGCAAATCATGATAATACGTATTATTTGTCTGAAAATATAGCATTTCAATATAATATAATTATATAATATAATAATAATATAATATAATATAATATAATATAATATAATATAATATAATATAATATAATATAATATAATATAATATAATATAATAATATAATATAATATAATATAATAATATAATATAATATAATATAATAAAAATATTAGCATTGATTTTATAATAATTATGCGAAGAAAAATAGGTGCTAATATTATATAATTTGCGGTATTGGCAGTATTGCGGTCTACCAGTGGCGGTTCCAGGGGGAGGGAAAGGGGCCACGGCCCTCTCCCAGGACCGTATTTCAAAAAATTGTATACTGTTAAAAACAAAATACATTATTACGTATAATATTATGGTAGTAAAAATTTGTGTTTTAGATTCTGAGCGAAGCGAAGAATGTATTGGTTTTACAATGATGTGTGATTTTCTTTTTTTTTTTTTTTTTATGTTTTTGTACAATAATACTACCGGAAATAATGCTCCGATTTTCACGAATAGGGTATGTTTCCGATAGCAAAGTGGATGTACTTGGTACTTTACTTGAGTCATTTTTCGAATTTCTCAAAATTGACTATAAGCGGTAGAAAAAACGGCGAAAAAATGACGAAAAAACTGCATTTTTCGCGAATAATGAAATTTCGACGAATTCGATTTCTATATTTCACGGTAACTCGGACAATTTTTAAGTTAGAGACTTGAAAATTTTTTTGGGTGTTCACATAGCTATTATATATATGTGGTAAAATTTTTGAACCGTTTTTTAAATTTTTTTACTAAATATAGGACTTCCAATATTTCGTAAATTTCTCGTTTTTACGTATATAATGTTTGATAAAATTAGCAATTTTTGGCATTAGGGTCTGAAAATTTTACTGAAGTATACTTACATATTACTTAACATCATACTAAAATATTCGAAAAATTCCTAATCTCAATTTTTTTTTATAGCTGTTTTAAGTTGATATTTTTAGTTCAAACGAAAATTATAATCTGACTGAACTTCGCTCAGAATCGTTTTTTCGAATGCAATGGTTTATCATTGCATTCAAATTCTAAGTAAAATTAAACGCTATGATTCGCACACCTGTATCCTGTGCGGCAGGAGTATCAGCTCATCTTTTTTTTGTTATAAAGTTATCCCAAAATTTTTACTTGACATCCCCCCCAACCAGTCTCTGGAACCTCCCCTGCGGTCTACCGAATAGTTTCAAATAATGTTACAAATAATTCGTATTAATTATTAAATACGTATTTGATTTTACATAAAAATTGATTACAAAATACACAATTGTAACTAAATTTATTTATCTGTAGTTTTATCTTCGCCAAATTTTAATATAAACATTTTAAAATAAATAATATATTATCAGATAGTGACAAACTATTAGGTCTGTGGTCTGTCACAAATTATCAATAATAAAAAAATTATTATCTAAACATTCTTCGCTTAGCTCAGAATCTAAAATTATGAAAAAAATTACGCATTGTAGGGATATTATATTTATAAATATACTCGTATATAATAATTAATTTTTGGTTTTTAATATATTATTTATTAATATACACATTAATGCTGTAGTTAAATAACATTTATATGCAAAAGTAAATTTAATGTAACATATACGTATTACTTGTAATAATAATGTATAATTTATAATAAATATATTAATACAAATTTTATTTTATTTTTCAGATATTTTGTTACGTTATGCTATTTTTAATAGCGGTCGCTATTATATTTATTTTGGATGATTGCAGTCTTTGCGAAAACACAAGTAATAAAGCCTGTACGTATGTATTATAAGATGAAAAGTATTGTATCTCTACTAATTCTTATAGTATGATTTATTGATTTAAATTTATATAATATTAAACTATTCAACTATTGTAACTACTTAAACTCTGGGAAACACTTAACGAATTTTATTTTATATTCCAAAATACGTAATTAAAATATCTAAAATTGTATTTTCGTATAAATGCAATTGAAAACAACGAAAAATTATTTATTGATAATTAAAAAATGTAATATATTCATATTATAATGCAATAGATTAGGATATTTAAATTTTTTTTTATTTAAGTAGTAACCTGTTTCGAGTCAAAGAATATTTTTTAAATATATTTATCGTTATTGACTTATTGTATTGGTTATATTGTTCGTATAAGTAGATCTAGATCGTAACTCACATATTATATTCTTCTTACATCAGTTTTACACAAGTTTTAGATTCTGAGCGAAGTGAAAAATGTGTCGGTTTTACAACGTGTGTACCTATTTTTTTTATGTTTATAGACACTTTTTCAACCAAAAATATTGCTCCTATGTCTATGAATACTGAATAGCACATATAGGTATTAGGTGTAAGGTGTAGAGAGCATAATATGATAAATCGTTGCATTCGAAAAAAACAATTTAGAATGAAATCAGATATTAGTATGTAAAGATTTCATGGTCAATTTTATAAGTGATGGGCATTAACGACGAATGATTAATGAACAAGTCGGTAGTAACAAATAAGTAAATTAGTAGACTAATATAAACAAATTAATTAAATAATAAATTCAAAATTAAAATTTTTTAATGAATTACAAGATGATAACATACTACTCAATGGTGTATTAATATTTAATACTATAATTTTGGCGATGGAAGGCAATTTAAAATGTCGCACGATGACGAATAGTATGAGAATTGAGAAGGAACAATAAGATTTATATTTAAGAGAATTTCCAGATTCCAGTCAATTAATATTAATATCCAGTACCTAATTTATGAATGAGTGTTATAACATTAACTAACCGTCGTTTCTTTAGAGTTAAGACTATGAAGACCAAGTGCAACCATAAAAGAGTTTAAATTAGTACCGAACAATTAAATTTAGAAACAATAAATCTTAAAAATTATTTTTGTAAATTTTCAAATTTATTTATTAAAAACTCTGTTGAAGGACTCCAAACTATACTATTATTATATTCTAAATCAGAACGAACTAGAGAACATTAGAAAATCGTTAATACGGTAAAATTATTGGAGTGCATAGATTAATTATACTATATAATTCTCTATAAAACGTATCAACTCCATCATTAATATTTAATAGTTATCAAACAATTTAAGCCGATCAATAGCATTTAACAATTGACACATAAGTTTAAAATTAGATTTTTTATAATCATAAAATGATTCAGTCTTATTAAATAAATTATTACAACTAGATTTTAAATTACTACATATAGTAAGAGTAAATTGAAAACTATCCAAATTTTAAATATCGATTTTACTCAAATTTCAACTTTAAACACATATAAAAAAAAAAATTGATACTTGAGATTTTTCTAATATTTCGTAACTACATTAACCAATATGTGATTATATTCAGTAAAATTTTCAAACCTTAAAATCCAAAATTCCAATTTTATCAAACATTATACAGATAAAAACGAGAATTTTAGGAAATATTCAAAGTTCTATATAATTTGTAGAAAAATTAATGTAACGGTTCCAAAATTTTATCACGAATATATCTGTTTTAACACCTAATAAAATTTTGAAGTACGAGTAGAAATCGATTTCGTTAAAATTTCAATTTTCGTGAAAAATGCCGTTATCATCGTTTTTTCTAAAGCATATAGGGTCAATTTTAAAATAATCTTAATAAAGTATCAACTACATCTACTTTTCGATTGGAAACATATGCTTTCGTGAATATCGAAGCATTATTTCGGGTCAAAAAACTGTTTACAGACCTAAAAAAAAAAAAAAAAATAATAAGTTTCATCCACTGGGGAAATATAATATTAAAAATTAGTTTTTTTTTTATCATCTCCAACAAATAACTCAAATGTATTTTATTTATAAATATAAACATTCATTATAATTTGAAAACTTGATTTGAATTTGATGGATTATCATATAAATATAACTAGGTATGTTATATTTTTAAATTATTTAATTTTCTCATTTATTATGTAAATTGTTCCTTTCAACTATTTGCGAAAAATTAACTTAAGTATATATATTATTATTATATGATAATAATTACCTCGATAATTACGTTTATTGTCCGTTAACGTGTGAAAAATTGTATTACATGATATAGCCGATATAGGTATGATAAATATTAATAATACAAAATATATAAACAATACGTTTTCATCCACCAGGGAAATATAATATTAAAAACTAATTATTAGGCATCTAACCTTACTTTTGATTACATACCTATATTTTACTCATATTTTTTAATATATATATTAATCCGAGCCTTAATTATAATTAGGTAGGTACATAATAATTATTTATGAAAAATCATTTTCACTTTTAAATACTTTCCTATGAATGTATCAATTATACTTTAATATGGAAAAGAATATTTAAATGCATAATATTAAATTAACTATA
>JAIUCT010000016.1:514657-545020 GCA_021307375.1 Tetraneura akinire
ATGGTAATGAGGGGTGCGGTGCATTTTTGCATTTCCCGGCCTGAACAGAAGTGTTTACCGCAAATCGTAATTTAGTTCAACATGTTAAAACGCATAACGCGATGCAATCATTTACATGTAATATATGTTTAAAAGTATTTAAACGAAAAGATGGACTCACAAGGCATACAGAAAAGAATCATCGTGATACAGCTACACAACTTGAAATTGCACGTAATGTGTAGGTACTTGTCAAATGCAATGATCGAACCCTCTACTACCGTAAATGATCTATATGATATGATGGCCCGATGGCCTGTATTTGAATGCGAATGAGCATGGTAATATTTTCTATTAAAAATAATTAAATGTTAGGTCTTTCTCTAAATTTCTAAATATATTTCAATAAAGTTTTTTTTATAAAGCTTAAAATTAATTATAAAATAGATCGTTCGACAATAATGTTGAACTGGAGAAAAAGCAAAAAAAAGCTCGTTTAAATTTAATTGGAAAATCTATAGGATTTATCAAAATAAGAACATCATTCGATAATACGTACTATCACATGGTTCTATAAAAGAAATAATCATGATATTTTCAAGTATTATAAATTTTTAAACTCCATAAAATCCGAGCTAAAATCACTTTTACTTTCAAGAGATCTACCGATTAAATTCAACTTGAAATAATTAGAATCGACATATAGTATTCCTAATGTAGATAACACGTCCGAGAATAGAGCGTTCAAGACCTCGGCCAGGATGGTTTTTTTATGATAGTGACTCGGGCGCGTTACTATCGATGAAGAATTTGCTAAAATTTTAGGTGAACAAGATGCGTACGCAGGAAAAGGAAGCGGTTTTTCACTAGAAAGGATTGATGGTATTTTGTTACGTGTTTATCGTTATGCATGAACTATTTATTATTTTTATTATGAACGGTTCATCTTATATTTACCATCAGATATACAGTATAAAAAAGCTGTAATTAATCCACAAAATTCAGATCAAGAGTTTTTTAAATGGGCCATTATTGCAAAACTCGTATCAGGTGAACACAAATATCGTGTAGGCGAAAATTATAAAATGCACGAAGACAAATATAACTTTTCCGGACTGTCTTTTCCGACACCTCTTAATGAAATTAAAATTTTCGAAAAAAATAATCCAACCATCTCAATCAATATGTACGGGGTACGGCTTACAAAAAAATAAAGAAAAAACGGAAGAAAATAAATTTAAAGTTTCACATCAAGTTAACCAATTAAAAGTCGTCGACGTAGAAAAAGCCAGCCACTTCTACTTACTATTCATAACCAACGATATCAATTCCCATTACATCTACATCTCTAATTTTTCAAGACTTGTAAGATCGCAAAAACGTTACATACTGAGCACGTTTATTTTTGTAAACGCTGTTTCACTACTTTTGACGAACAGAAAAACAATTAAGTGGACAGGTTAGGTTAGGTTAGGTTAATAATCCAATAAAAAAATTGTACACAAAATTTAATTTTATTTCTGAAATGTTAATATGAATATTTTTGATGAAATAATATAAATTTATAGTATGTGTCGAGTAAAAGTAAGGTATAAATAGTTACAAGTACAAAGTGGGTTATTATATATAATAATAATTAGAAGGTCATATTTTATATTTTAAATGTATTTCTTACTATAAAAGTATAAAAAAACAGTATAGAGGTGAGTTTTTAAGAAAATATAATTTAAATGAAGCTTTAAACTGAGAAAAATTTGCTGTACTTAATTACAAACATACCTGTAAGACTTAACCATAATTTAATGTGATTAATTAATAACTGATTAGTATAAATTTTATTTTGTTAAAATATCATCTTCAATATTTAAAACAATGATTCTCAACCGGGGTGACATAACCTCAGTGTAAGAGTGACATAAATTATTGAAGGTATAAGAAAAAATAAGAGAAATTGATTTTTTTTTTAAATAAAATCTTACTGTCTTAATACAATTACGTCGAAGCCTGTTGTAAACAACTTACAACTTAATATTCAATACATTAATATAATTACTGTATATTTCGATTTAAGGATGACCAAGTATATAATAATCATTAATAAATGTGACACAAATCAAAAAAGGTTGAGAAACACTGATTTAAAAAATAAACAATTTATAATAAGAAATTTATGAAAATTAATGTATAAATACGTGAAGTGTTTAGACATACATACATGAAAATTTAAAAATTTTTATTTTAATAAATACGTATTTCGAAAAATATATGTTTTCATCTTCCGTGTTAAACTAACACTAGTGTTTTTATTAAAATAAAAACAAATTTTTTGTAGACATTGGGTATTTTTATTTTATCTATTATTAAATATACCTGCCGTAGGGATAAAGGTGTACAAATCATAGTGTTTAATTTTAATTAGAATTTGAATGCAATGTAAACCATTGCATTCGAAAAAAACGATTCTGATCGAAGTTCATTCAGATAATGTAGGTATTAATTAAAATTTTGACATTCGATTTGGTATTCGTTTAAACTAAAAATATCAATGATTAGAACAGCTTTAAAAAAAATTGAGACTAGGAATTTTTCTAATATTTTGATATGATGTTAAGTAATATGTAAATATACTTCAGTAAAATTTTCAGACCTTAGAGCCAAAAATTGCCAATTTTTTCAAACATTATATACATAAAAACGAGAATAATACGAAATACTCAGTCCTATATTTTGTAGAGAAATTAACGTAACGGTTCCAAAATTTTAACACATATATTATATATATAATATTTACGTGAACTCCCAATAAAATTTTCAAGTCTCTAACTTAAAAATTGTCCGAGTTATCGTGAAATATTGAAATTGAATTCGTCGAAATTTCAGTTTTCGTGAAAAATGCCGTTTTTTCGTCATTTTTTCGACGTTTTTTCTACCGCTTAGGGTCAATTTTGAGAAATTCGAAAAATGACCTAAATATAGTACCAACCAGGTCCATTTTCCAACCGGAAACATATGCTATTCGTGAAAATCGGAGCACTATTTCATTTCGTGTAGTAATAATGTCTACAAAATAGCAAAAAAAAAAATCACACATCATTGTAAAACCAATACATTCTTCGATTCGCTGAGAATCTAAAACATTTTAATGAGGACATTATCACAATAACTTAAATGTATATAATATTGACATTCTACAAAATAATTCAAATGATAATATAATATATAATATGTATAAGTTAACACATTATGTACCCATATATATGTATTACCAATGCTCGCATTATTATAACATTATATGCCTTTAATATAATCATAATAAGACAATACTATTTATATTCTGAAATTTATTATTAAATATAAAATTACAAATAATATTAAAATAATTTTTTTGTTGTCAAAATAACATTTTTTACAGTTTTCTTTACACTGTCGCTATCTTATTTATTCATTTTTTTCTTTATACATTATACTTTATACAATTTTCAGGGTGGGCCAGACGGGGGTCGAGAACATTTTACGCCGCCACTGGGTAAAGGAGTCGTTTTTCGCTTCCTAATCGCTTTTTCTACCGTATTTTATATTCGAAAAACGTTCAAACGGTTTTCGGACCTTCCGTAGTCGGAGGCTTCCGACCGTACGCTCGATATTTCGCCGTATTTCTCGGAACAGTTTAAATATACCGATTTTCGACGGTTCTCCTTTCTTCAACGAGTCACAGTGCCGCACTCGTTAGGAAATCAGGTTAGGAAGCTAGGTGTAGGAACCGGTTAGGTAGGTTTTCTTACGGCGCGTTAAACGACTGCCCGGACCCGGTGCTACCGGATAACTGTGGTACATCTTTTTTTCTTTCTTGGTGGTTCTATTTTAATTTTATGATAACATAGACTATCTAACTTGTAAATATCTTTATTATATTCTTGTGGAGCTAAGTCTACGAAAAATAAAGGCAATCTTATACGTTTAGTTTCGCTATTTTTATTCATTGGGTGTTGTTGTTGGATCGATATAATATATTTGACGAATTTTCCCAACTACAATCGACTGACGCCAGCCGGGCAATTATAAATCATCTGATTATAGAACATTCGCGAAAATCATATCTCGCGGCCGTTCGTTTTTGTCCATGTCCGGATTTCACATGGTCACTTCCCGTCCGACTGCGGTCGAAGTATAGTTTTCGGTCGACAATTTTTGTGTAGTCTGTCGCCGTGTGCGTCCGAATCGACGTATCGTGGAAATTCATTTTTATCCCCTATTATAATTGATTTTTGTGATTTTTTATCTATATACATTCTTACGCGTCTTATTTAAATTATATATCGCTACCTCCAACGAAAAAGATCGTAACTCAAATTTTGTTGTTTTTTAGTTACGACTGTATTGTGATACAGATTGTTTTAGTGTATCGACCACGAAAACGATAGTAACTCTAGCTAAACCAAAAACATTATAAACTAATATTTTATAATTTCCTAAAATGATGATTTCCGATGAATAAAGTTGTATCTCGAGTTACGACCTATTATAAATTATATTTACCGGCGAAAATGGTCGTATGTTTAGATAAGAGTTTAAAAATAAACCAAATCCACGACATTGACGACCAGAGATGTTAAACTATAATATATATATATATATATATATATATATATATATATATATTATAAAGATTATAGGTTATAGTTTAACATCTATGTTAAACTATAATATATATATAAAGATTATAGATTATAGTTTAACATAGAGATGTTAAACTATATTATAAATATATATATAAACAGATTATAGATTATAGTTTAACATTTCTGGTGACAACGCATAATTATCATTAATATTATTTTATGCTTACAAAATTGAAAATATACGCTGTAAAATTTGATAATACACCGTATTTTTATTAAAAGTTTTAATTTTGTCTACTTAAATATAAATTAAATATAAATTTTGATTGATTAAAAGCAAATTTAATATTCAGTATGAACCAGTTGGCTAAAGTAAGTATTTAACTATATTATTAATTATTATTATTATTGTTGTTATTATAACTTATATGTATGTCATAATAACATGTATAAGTGTGTAATAAACTTAGGTAAGTATACAATATTGTTAACAAAATATTATTATTCAAATAATTATTAAAAATTAAGCCATTAAAATAAAAAATACTAATATTGTATTCTATTTTAGGATCATCATTTAAATTTAAATGATTCCGCCTCATCTTCCACTTCTATACTCTGTTCCAAAAGAGAAGACACGGGTTCTGCGCATATCGAATGACGGCCGATCATTTCCGATCATTGCCGACGATGTATACACCGTAATTAAAATGCGGCAAGCGATAGGCGTGTACACTTGCACGGTTATCAGGTGACAGGTTATACGTATATTCGCCAAGTGTCATAGATGTCAACAATCCCAGCGCGCCGTATAATGGTTTTTAACGATGCAGCTGGGTGTCAGAGGTCGCTGGTGAGCATACGTGCATTTATCGGAGTAGGTGGGGAATGCGCGCCGCCGAACGAAAACTGGTCACCGCTTCGTGTCTTCTCTTTTGGAACAGAGTATAGTATTCTGGATACATATGAGTAAGGGAACATATCAAGTAGTGATTGTGATGAAACATTGGAAAGAGAGGTACATATTTTGTTTTCCATTAATGATTAAATACAAATATTTTCTATACTTAATATAGATTTTAATAAAATTTAAATTAAATATGTATGTTTTGAACTTTAGATAAGTTTGGAAAGCATAGAATATGACAGTGACAAAGATCCTGAATACTTTCCCTTTAAAAAACAAAATTTTAATGATTTAATCCTTGAGATAGAGGATGTATTACCATCAGTAGAAACAGAGGTAAATACATATTTATATTTTAGAGATTGATCAATATGAAATAATAATATTTTTTCATTATTAAATATATTTCTGATTTATTTTATTTCATATATTTTTGAATAGAATATGTAATAGGAATAGGTATATACTTATTATATAGGTTAAATTACCTATAAAATAATTATTATTTAAATTTCTTTTCTATACCATAAATATTATAAGAATATTATTTTAATTATAATTATTAATCAAAATATAATATTAATTTTTGTTAATGGTCTGTTATATTATTTGTTTCAGGAACAAAACCAGAGTGGAAGTAAAACAAAGAAACGAAAAATAACTCCAAAAGAAAAATTAACAAGGAAACGGACAAGAAATATTGAGGAGTGGATTGATGTAAAGGCAAAGACAAAATTAAATTTTGGTGAGGAACATTTGAATAGATCTGGGAAACTAAAGAAGGCGAAAAAAATGGGACAACCATGCAATTCAACATGTAGATTAAAATGTGTAGACAATGTTAGTGATGAGATCCGTAGAAAATTATTTAATGATTATTGGAAGTTGGGAGACCATAGTAGACAATGGGACTTCATAGCCAGATATGTTAAAGTAAGTGAAAAAAGAATGTAGGATCTGTAACTTCAAGAAGAAAATTCTCAAGAAAATATTTTTTCCCCATAACAAATAATAATACTGAAATCCAAGTATGTAGATCTATGTTTTTAAGAACATTCTCAATATCATAAAAGGTTGTACACACTGTTTGTTCAAAACTGGAAAATTCACCAACATTAATGGCTGATGGAAGAGGCAAACACACAAATAGACCTGCCAAAATTAGTGATGAAGTAAAGAAATCTATAAATGAACATATTTCTTTATTTCCAACAGTTGAATCACACTATACAAGGACACGAACAAAGAAACAATACCTGGAATCAGATTTTAACATTTCCAAAATGCATAGATTGTACAAAGAATGGGTAAAAGAAAAAATAGTAAGTAAAGAAGCTAAAAATGTAACTATTCGTCAATATAGTGATGTATTTGATAATTATGGTAATATAAGTTTTTTTAAACCAAAGAAAGACTTGTGTGATCAATGTGAAAAATATAAACTGTCGACAATCGAAGAAAAAGAAACGCAGCAAAATGATTATGACCAACATTTATTAAATAAAAATATAGCAAGGCAAATGAAAAATGACGACAAAGCCCATGGAATTCATGATCCAAAATTGTGTGTTGCATCTTTTGATTTGCAAAAGGTTTTATCGAGCTAACAAGGAGAGACTAGTAGCTTTTATTACAAAAGGAAGTTTTCTACATATAACCTAACTGTATATGACATAGGAAAAAAATTAGGATATTGTTTCATGTGGAACGAATCTGAAGCCAAACGAGGTGCAAATGAAATTGCCACGTGTTTGATTAAATTTATGACATTAAAACAAAAAGATGGAGTAACAGAATTTATATTTTACTCTGATAACTGTGGTGGGCAAAATCGGAATAGATTCATGTTCAGTATGTGGGAATATGCTTCATTTTCATTAAAAGTAAATATTACTCATAGATTTCTTGAGAGAGGACATACACAGGTTGAAGGAGACAGCATGCATGCATGTATAGAGAATTCCAAAAAAGGAAAATGTATTTATGTCCCTGTGCAATGGACAACATTAGTAAGGTGTGCAAAAGTTACAGACAAGCCATACATAGTAACGGAAATATCAAATGAAGAATTTTTAAAGTTCAAACCAATAGTTGAAAACAAAACTTATACCTAACCTTCACGAGTTAAAATAGTAACTAATTTCTGTATATCATTAACACAATAACACCACATGCTGTAATTGGTGTTGGTTTGTATATTTTTGGTACTGTTTGGGTAAAATCATTTACCTTTTTATCTGTTAATTTGGTTTGTTTTGTCGACGCGTTTAATCTAATCTCTGAGCTGTGACCGGCTTCTTTATGTACGTTTGTGACTTTTAAGTTTTTATTTATAGCAGTATTTATTAAATGTTTATGTGTATGATTATCAAAAAATATAGTAACACATATCTATAATATTGTCGTTATTGTTGTTTTACATATTTCTTTTTTTTTTCTGTATATTATTATATAACAGTGTATATTCAAACAATTATTATAATTTTTAATTGCATTTCCATAATATGTGAGTTAAACCGTATTATCACAATACAAATATGATATGATATACAAATTAACATTTATTTTTAATATAGATTATACGTATATATATTTTTTTCATAAGTACCTAATATAAGTATTTAATTTAATATGATTTTTAAACTCCCCTTACAAAATTCCTTAATACGCTCCTGATGCATATAATATGTGAAACATAATTAACATATAAGAAAATGAATTCTACAACGTTATATATAAGTATACATAATTATTATTTATTAAAAATTGAATTTACTAAACGTATTATAGTTAAAAAAAACAATTATTAGATTACAACATGTTATACAAAATAGATGTACTTAAACTAAAGGTAAATTAGTATATAGTGTAACATACATTTTTTATGAATGTATTTTGGATTAAGAATATAATATTGACATTGTAAAAATTGTGTTTCACACGCATAATAATATGTTGTAGATATGGGTATTTTATTCCGAATGTCAATTTTTTTTTTTTTTGGCGATGCAACCAAACCGCTTAATTAAAATTACTCCTACCTAAGTGTTACAAAAATTAATATAAGATAATCAATTACCCAAATTTTATAGTTTGATAACATTATTAAAAAGCTATTTGGTATTTAATTGTTGTCAGTTAGATTACAAGAAACTACTTAAATTTATGATTTATTTTATATATCATAAAATACTGTAAATCTATATTTTATATAGAAACTTATTAATATTTCTTAAATTATAAAAACTATATTTTCTATAAGAACTTCTTAAATTTAAATTAAATTTTAAAGAACTTAAATTATTTTATCTATTAGGAGAGCTCATCATTATATTACAAATTAACCCAGTCTAATCAATCTGTAATTTCCTGAATGTATCATCCATTTCATCTGATTTTTCTTTATTTGGTAGTTTATTTTGGTCTGCGTTTTTTGTCTATTTAACTATTCTAAATTTGAGCACAAGAAGTCCAACATATCCCCTAGTAAAACAAAACAAAATAATTATAAATATAAAAAATAATAAAGATCACGTATAATCATGATTATAAGAATTTAAATATCAATAATCTCAATTTAGGATCAAATAAACATTTATATCAATCTATATAATCAATATGTATATTACAAAATTGAATGATTTACTATAAAAACATAATGAATATATAAATATAGCATACAGTGGAGAACCAAGGGGGGTTTTGGGTGTTCAACCTCCTCAGTGCTGTTTTAACTTGTTTATTCTAATGTATTATAATTCATATTATTGTATTTTTCGAATATTCTACAGTAAAAATTATATTTATATTTTTGATCATTCTATTAGAAAATAGATGATAACAGATAAAGTAAAAATTAAGGGAAAGGATACTGGTGTGAAAGGGATACAGTTGTAAAAAGGATAGTATTTAATGATTATAATTTGAATGCAATGTTAAATCATTACATTCGAAAAACAATTCTGAGCGAAGTTCATCAGATAATTTATGTTTTATGTAGGTACCGATTAAAATTTTTACATTTATCAGTCTTTATATCCAATTTAAATAATTGATCATAAAACCCCTAAATGAATCACCTAAATACTCAAATCTGACAGTACTTCGCTCAGAATCGTTTTCGAATATAATGATTTATCATTGCATTCAAATTGTAATCAAACTTTAACATTATACTCTTTACACCAGTATCCTTTCTCTTGCTTTTTTATATTTTAAACAGCTATTTATATATATATAAAAGGCAAATGTAATAATTCACAATTAATTAGAAATGAGTTAAATAAAATGTATTTTAGCTTTAATAAAATTTTCAAAAATTTTTTGTCAATTTTATTTAATATTATTGTAAAATATTGATTTTACTGAAATTTCAACATTAAACACCTATAAAAAAAATTTTTTATAATATTTTGTAAATATATTAACCTGATGTAACCTGTGTTAAGATATATGTCAATATAATAAAATAATATTTTCATAATATTTCCAAATATTTCTGATTTTCTATTATTTTTTTATTGTAAAATTATTGAGAAATAACAAGAATATTCATATGGATTTTAAAATTTTCGTTTAAACTCAAAATATCAATTTTAAACAGTTATAAAAAAAATTGAGACTTGGGATTTTTCTAATATTTTGATATGTTGTTAAGTAATACGTAAGTATACTTCAGTAAATTTTTCAGAACTTAATCCCCAAAATTGCCAATTTTATCAAACATTTTATCATACATAAAAACGTAAATTTTACGAAATATTCAAAGTCCTATATTTTATAGAAAAATAAATGAAACGGTTTCAAAATTTTACCACATATTATATAGCACCCATTTGAACACTTAAAATAATTTTCAAAAATAGAAATATTAATAAATAGTTGAATTACCTTCTTCTTAATTATTTTGCATTAGTTTTTATTGTTTTCACGTTGTTGTAAACACTGTGCTAAATTACATTGTGCATCTGGATAATCTGGTTTAATTTTTAATACCATTTCAAACATATCTATCGCATCAGCAATATTTTTATTATCTTTAAAAATAGAGCCTATGTTATTATAAGCTATATAACATTGTGGATCAAGTTCAATTGCTTTGTTATAATAAATCAATGCATCATCATTTTTTTTCATCTCAATTAATACATTTCCAATTAAAATATTAGTTTCAACTGTATTTTTTATATCTTTAGCTTTCAGATAACATGAATAAGCTTCGTCCAAATTGCCCTTTTTATGATATACATTTCCTAATTTTCCATATACCTCAAAATTATCTGAATTTTCATGATTAAGCATTTTATTATAAAGATCAATAAGATCATCTAGAAGGCCTAATTTCTCTTTAAGAAGTATTAAATTATATAAAACATTATGATTTGGTTCAATTATAAGTGCTGTTTCATAGTATTGAATAGCAAAATCAGATCGATTTTTTTCTTCAAAGATTATTGCAGCATCACAGTATGCATTGGCAAAACTAGGTTTTAATTCTAAGGCTTTTTTATAACTGTAAATAACAAAAGAAAAAGTTATTAGCATCATTTAATTAACAAATTTTAAAATAATTATACATATTCACTAATTTAACTAATAAATAATAATAAAAAACAAATTATAATATTTTATATTAAGTGGCTGCCACACCGAAACGTGAACGCATGAAATGCATCATAGAATGCGCTTTCGATACTTTTGTGGCGCCGTAAGCACGTGACAATCGCACATAGCTTAGCTAATATGAGCGTAGTTTGATATCAAATCGAGAGCGCGTTTTATTGTTTCATGAACCTTTGTAGTGTTTAGAACGTTATGTTTGTAAAGAAGGTACAAAGTCCAGACCTAGTCGTTGCCAGATATATTGCTATAACCATAGCGGTGCGAGCAAAACAGGGGTTCTTAGTGTATATTTTTATAAATTTTTAATAAAGAACCTAGTGCATCATACTGGGCGGCTAAAACCGGAAATTTACATCGCAAATTCGCAACTAGTTTGAAATATAATTAGGTAATGAAAATCGTCGCCCACAAAAGGCGATCTTTCTTTGCCAATTTATTTAGTGATGACTATTAGGTAGTAGACTAGTAGGTAGTTACTAATTACTTTTTAAAACTACGATAACTCATCTTCCAATAAAAAAAATTGGAAAAACTAAAACGAGGTTCACTCTAAAATTTAGTTTTCTATCGATTTTATAATAAGTGTTTTAACTCTAAAATTAATTTTTGAACCTGTTTTAACAGTTTTGCGTAATCATGTTTTTACCGCTGAAAATCGTCGGTGTGGTAGCCTCTTATTAATTTAAATTGCTTTTTTTTTTTTTTTAATATTTTATAAAACTATTAGTAATTAGTAAAAATAACAAGAAAAAAGACACTATTGAGTAATCAATATGACAATATTTAATAATAATACCAAAAGAATCTTCATTATGAAATGAGATATAATTATAATCAAGATTGGAATACATTAATACGGAGAAACCAGAGCATTGATGAGCATGGATAGAGAGGAATGGCGAGGCGTAGTGGAAGCGGCGATGGGTCTGAATGGCCCGCAATAAGCCAAAAAAGAAAGAAGAAAAGATTATCAATATATATTTTATAAAGAGTAATAAAATATTTCATCCTTTAGAACTTTAAGTTATAATTTATGTATAAATGACTTGTTGTACACAATATATATTGAACTATAGTTTAGAGCAAAATAATATATTTACGATTTACCTCATCAATGCTAAATCAGAAAATCCCATTTTATAATACGTAAGTCCTAGTTTCCAATGTCCATACGAATTTTCAGGATCTAAATATAATAAACAAATATAAGCATTTCTTGCATCACTTTGTTTATCTTCTTCAAAATACATGTCAGCTAGTAACATATACATCTCAGAAGCATTTTTGTATTTTCCTTGGGATCCATAGACCTTTGAAAGATTGTTATAAATGATTTCTAATTCAATTTGTGGTTTTAAATCTAAACATTTTTTCAAAAATTTTTCTGCTTCTTGATTATTTTTAAGAAATCGAAAATACAATATCCCTAAATTTAAATTGTAATTTAAATTATTTGGTTGCAATCGTAAACATGTTTTGTAAGATGCAATTGCTAACGGTATATTTTTTTGATGACAATATACTTGTCCTAAATAATCTAAAGCAAGGACATCATTTGGGCATAACTTAAGAGCAGCTTCAAAAGAATTAATTGCATTTAAGTAATCATTTAGCATTATATAAGCTTTACCTAAATTAATCCATGTAGTTTTTGAAGGATTAATTTTCAATCCATTTTCATAACAAATAATTGCTTTATTTATTTTGTTAATAGAGGAATATACATCTCCTAAGGTTAACCATGAATTCAAAATATTTGGTACATTTTTATTAAAAGTCTCAAACTGCTGTATAGCCGCATCCACTTTATTTAAGGACAAAAGAATATGTCCATAATTATAACGTATTAAATAACATTTAGAATGTTGTTTAATAATTTGTTCAAAATATGCAATAGCGTCAGGTGGATAAACTTTTGTCAATGCTTGTCCATAATTAATCATAAAATTAATTTCATCTGGGTTGTAAAAAATTGCTGTTTGAAAATATTTTAATGCATCCTCAAATTGAGATTTTTTCATATAACATAATCCGAAATTATTAAATGCTCCAGCGCAGTTGGGATATTGTTTTAATAATTCTATTAAGTGCTTAATACAATTGTCATAATCTTCACAGTAAAAATATGATGATGCCAATAAATGTAAACCAATAATACTTGTAGGGTGAAATGCACATATTTCTTTACTGAGTTCAAGACTTTTATTAAAATTTTTTTGATTAAATTCATATGTTGCTGTATTTAATTCACGATCTAAAACATAATAATTAATTAATTAATTAATTAATTGTATAATATATAAATGGATATTATAAATTATATAATTTAATATAAATTTTAAATATATTTGTTATATTAAAAACTAAATGTTAAATTATAAGGAGTAAAATATATATATATATCACTTTTGTATATATACAAATTAATAAAAATATATATTATGATGGTCATGACAATACGTGAAACTGAATATTCCAAAAATATAAGACACAAAACTTGATGAATTAGTTTCAAGTTTATGAGTGCTAATTATTAATAAAAGTAATTTTTGTATGTGTTTTTGCTAATAAGATTAAAAAGTAAGGTGTTGTGTTATGGGGTATACACGTGTAGTTATAATTTTTAAATTGTAGTTATGTGGCATTAATGCATTATAATATTCTTGAATTCCAACATTATAATATTATCATTATTTATAAATAAGCATGATTTTAATGATTAATATAAAAATACTGAAAAAGCATCCCATGTGTAGTGTTAGGAACCAACCATTTGTATTATAAATTATAAATAATGTATTGCTGAAAACAGAATCTTCAAAGTCCGTGGAACCCCATATCTTTATGCAACCAATAATCTACCTATGTCGTTAAAATATTAAATGTGTTATTGTAAAGTATAATCTAAATAATATAAATTATAATAAATTTAAATAATATAATTATATGTAAGCACAAACAAATATATGGTCTATGAGGATGTATATTTATATAGAATGTATAATTATTAAAATATTAAATGCGCACATAGTTTATTGTTAAGTATAATATAAAATTCATGATAAAATTATCTGGATTGATAATTCCATTTGTAAAAACAACAACAGGAAACTACGAATCTATAAAGGACCTGATGACAGACAACCAGACAACGACTACAGCTAACTACATACGATCATAGTCATAGTCACTGGAGACCTGCATCGGACGATATATAGACGAGCGGTTTATCATAAATTCATAACTGTATTTTATTTTTGTACTTACAAATATTTTGAGTTTTGTGTTTATTAAATTAAATTAAATACTTTTAACTACTACACATATTTGTTCAACTGGCACACAACAATAGACAAAAAAGAACCCCCACCCAAAAAAAAAAAAAAAAAAAAATTAATATATAATAAATAGGAATTAATAATAATAAAATAGGAAAAATTTAAAAAATCGATAATATTTATTGTTTTAAATATAAAAAATAGAATTAAATTTAACACCTCAAAATTATTTTACTTGCATTATTATTATTTGCCATTACTTAGATATATTTTGATTGAATTAATGATAAGTAGTAAAAGTAATAATAAAATAAAAATTGCATAATTATTCAATAATTAAAAAATTACACGATTTCAATAAAAAGGAATAATGATGACAATGTTGTACTTTAATTAGAATTTGAACCCAATGATAAGTCATTGCATTTGAAAAAAATAACAAAAAATTAATGCGAGTTTCAATACAATTTTCAAGTCCCTATAAATTAGCATCATTGAATATTGACAAATTTTCATACATATTGTAAAATTAAATGTTAAACAGCTACAAAAAAAAAAAAAAAAAAAAAAAAAAATGGGATTTTTTTTATAAATTTTTTCAAATCTTAAATTACATGATTAGGTACCAATTTATTAAATATTGTCGAGAAAAATATGAAAATTATCAGTCCTCTATTTTCAAGAAAAATCAATGTAACCACTCCAAAATTTTATTTAGTAGGTACATACCTAGGTAGTAACGACTATATTAATACCCAATAAAATGTTCAAATCCCTAAGTTCAATATTTCCTGAAATATTGCCTAATTACCTTTGCTTTTTAGTAGTTTTTCCTAAATTTTGGAAAAAGACCTAAATAAAATATCAACTATAAATGATTCTTTATCACAAACATACCTTCTTTGTGGTAATTAGACCACTATATCTAATAGAAAATGCAAATAAAAACATAGATAAATGACATTGTACAACCAATATATTTCCTGCTTTGCAGAGATACAGGTGAGCAAATCATAGTCTTTAATTTTAATTAGAATTTGAATGCAAAGATAAACCATTGCATTCGAAAAAACGATTCTGAGCGAAGTTCAGTCAGATAATGTAGGTATTGATTAAAATTTTGACATTTTTTATTAAATATTATACTCAAAATTAGAATACTCTTATAGAGACCATATAGAATATAGATACACATATAGTTCATAAATAAAAACCCTATAAAATTTTCAAGCCCCTAAGTTCAATATAAATGCTCATAAAATCCCTTGTTACCTCAATGCTCATAACTGACAAAACTCTGTTCAAAATACTTGTTTCAAATGCAATGGTTCATCATTACATTCATATTCTAATTAAATTTAAACACTATGATATGCACACCTATATCCCTGCAGCAGGAGTATCATTATACTTTAAACAGCTATAAAAAAAAACCTAAATGTAATATTTCACAATTAATTGTAACTGAGTTACGTAAAATGCATTTAACATTATTGTAAAATAATAAAAAAAATCTTTATAAATTCTTTAAATATTGATTTTACTGAAATTTCAACTTTAAACACCATTTATTGAAATTTTTAATGATTACTTCAAGCTTAACTAGTTAAATATTATAATTACCCATGGTGTAATCTGTTTTGGTACAACATATTTGGAACTTTATTAAGACTGTTGAGTTAAAGCAATAATATAAAGGGATTTTTTTATAATCATAATCAAAATGTATTTTAAAGGAATTTTTTGAATTGTAATTTTATACTAAGTGATCTTATATTTCTGACTTCAAACCACCTTTTGAACAGTCTAATATGATACATTTGTTGTATTTAAAATTTTTATGTATGACATTGTACTCCGAATGTCTATTCAATTTATAACATTTTTAGGATGTTAAACAAGATTTAGTAGTTTTTAAAATCTTTGATTAAACATGATTCTTTTAAGGTACCTATGTATTAAATATTAACAAAATAATTAAAAATTAATGTATACAGTACTTATATTTATATAAAAGTGAATAAGACAAATTCATTATCTAACCAAATTATAACAATCATGTAAACAATTTTATTATTTTGATTTAAACACCTAACGATATCGAGAACTCGATACAATATGTTCTATCACTGTAAACATATTCTTTATAAATAATGAAATTAGGGAATTTATTTCTCAATTCAGAATTAAATGAAAAAGCAGATAAAATGCAGATGTGGGTTGGACATTCTATTGCATTATAATTAAATTTGAAAAAAAAAATCATTTACCTATTACATTTTAATAACAAAATGATATTCTGATAAATGTGGTTTTTAAAATATTATCGACAAAGATTCTAGATAAATATATCGATAGGACTCTATAAAATAATTTAAATAAATTCCATCAAAATTACATAATTCTCATGAATTTTGATGTTATTTCTATTGTTTTAGCTATTGAGATTTGAAACGACAAAATAATGTACAAACTAAATAGAATGTTTTACTTTGAAGTATAACAGTACTTTTATCACAAATGTTTTTTACGGTTTATATACTGGATATCCACAAAAACAGGCAACTACCTATGACCATGTCCTTCATAATCTGTGAACTGTATTCTATTCTTGGTCCTCCTCTTTCAGTTTTACCATCTACATTACATACCATATCATCATATCCTTCAATAATCAGCTTCAGCAAACTATCATAATTTTGCACCTGTTGCTTTCCACCTTGTATCTCTTGTTGAACATTGACGTATATCGAGACTAAAATTTCTTGATGGGTTATTACAAGGTTATATTAATTCACCTTCATTACTTTTTTTATTCAACGTTCTTCCCAATCATTTATCCCATTTTATGTTCTGCATGCAAGCACAATTTTTTTAAAAAATTAACCTATGCAACGAATAATGATGAATGCCATTGTGGTACATATGTCTCTTAATATATAATTTCTATGTGTAGCTATTTTTAAGTTGTTTTTAAATTGTTTGTGTTATAATCTACATATTAGGTCCTTTATGTATATTGTTAAAACGGATCTTCCCGCATATTTAATAAAATAAAATTATAATTAAATAAAATAATACATTAGAAGGTAATGGTATAATAAATTCAATTTATTTATTACATACAAACAAACTTGAAGACAATTTAATCATTCAATATTATTCTATAAATTGTCCTAATGGGAAAATAGATGACATTTTACGAATTTAATCATATTTATTTGGAGTAAATAACACAACAAGAAATTGTATGACTAAAGTAATTAACTATTGGAAACATAATATATTATATTAGATAATTATGTAAATCGCATGTTTTTGCGATTAAATCATAAAACTTCCACATTGGTAAATTAATTGGCACTACATTTCAAAGAACAGAACAAAAGTATTTATACAATTTTTTTCTCTATCCCATACGTAGTGAAAATTTCACGTGATTATTTTCATTATTCACAAAATTTTAAAGAAATAACATAATTGATTGCAAGAAAATAATTTTATACATGTAATTTAAAATAGTTCTTATTTGATCAATATTGAATTTAAGACATATGTTGATGTATCAAAATTGTTTGAAAAGCCAAAATAATTTATTGTCTAGTTTTATTCCGCGCAATCCGAATAAAACGAATGTGCCTTAAATACCGAGTTATAAAGTGTTCCCTGTTTTCGTGGACACACAGTTTATAGTTTTAATAATAATTAAATAAATTAGTTCAATAATTATTTAATCTTTCTTAATTAAATACAATTTAACAACTTACCACAAAGTTGATCATAATCCTAAAAATAAATAACTGTATTAATTAAAATAATTTATCTTATTTTTTAGTATTAGAATATTTACTCCTATAGCTTCATATAGTTTAGCTATTGGGTCACCATCAATAGTCATTTTACTAGCATTTCCTAAGGTGGTTTGTGCCAAATCCTTCACTTTATGAAATTCCAATCTATAAAATTGATTCAATATTTCTATAAACCTGCAAATTAAAAAAATAATGAATTTCAGATCGTGAGTGAAACAAGGAATTTAATGGGATTACAATGAGTGCTTTATCTGTTCTATATATGAAGACAACTTTTTGAATACCAAAAATTAAAAAATTTTTTAGCCTCGCCAAACGTTCTTGACCATAATTATAAATTAACATAAAACTGTCATGAAAATTATTATATAGGAATACGAGTTATGACATTTATGAGTTATTATTGAATGTCACTTATAAAAGACGCATAATAATAAACTACGCATATTTAATTTAAATTTGATTTTAATATAAAAATTACCTATATACATTTTTAAGATTTCATAAAATAATTAGTAATATATGACATACTGAATGTAGGTTAGCAATATTAATGTATTTTAGTATTTTAGTAAAGATAAAATGAATGAAGATAAAAGTGATAAAAGATATTATGACTAAAGAATATGTTTTAAAACTTAAATAAAATATGATATTAACATATTTATTTTCTTTAGGTATATTAAAAAATAAAAATGAACTGTACACTGGAATATCTTAACATTTTTTTAAATTATTTACTTTTGAGAATCCTCATTTGCCATTATTTTTGCAATAACTGAAATTGGCGCTTCACATTTTGAGAATTTTGGACAAAAAATATCCTGTAATTAAAATAAAATAATATTAGGTGCTTTAATTATGAAATATACATTTTTTATATTATAAGGTTTTTATAAATAAATAATATATTATAAAAATATGGAGGAAGATAGCGGAAGCAGCAATGGGCTTACATGGGCCGTTATTATTTCAGAATCAAATTAAATTATTTATAATGGATTAAAATAACTAATAGCTATTTTTTTTATTATTACATGCATATTTAAACAATATACTCGTATAAATTAAAAATGCCAGAGTATGCAATAAGGAAGTGACTTACAATACAATACAATACAATGAACTGCATTATACCTCATATAATTAGCCGGGGATAACCGATAAGTACATAGAATAATATACAAATATGAGAAGAAAATGTTTTATGTTTTATCTGAAACATCTCAAAAAATTGTTTTTTGGCCACGAAACTTTTTCATATTGGTAAACATAATATAACATTATACTTATAATACAGGTATATTAATTTATTTTTATAATTTAATTTTATGTAATTACTAAATACACAATTAACAATAATCTATTGTTTTTTTATACATTATACCTATAACTAATTTCTTGCCATACTTTAAACATACACAATGTATGAAAATTATGTATCATTTTCTATATTAATTATTATTATTGAAAATGAAAAATGTTCATATTGCTTCGGCATTATATTTGAATGTCAGTTATATAATTTGACTGTAACCATATAAATAAATAAATAAATTCATACCATGTTAATCACTGATATTTTTTCTTTTTTGTATGTTTAGAAACGTATATTGTTGGAACTAGAAACTATTTCTGCTGAAAAATAAAAATAAGGAATTATAAAAAAATAAATGTTATCACTTTCATACAAGTTCAATACAATATTAGTACAATGCAATAAAAATAATTATTTACTAAATTAAATTATTAAAAATCAGATTAATTTATTTTATTATTGGTAAATCGCAAATGTACCAAATTTATTAAACATACTCTACATTGTTTTTAAATAATATGTTTTCAATTAATGTTTATTAAATCATACTTATCATACTTAATGACTTTAATAATTATTTTAGAAACACAATATAGGTATATTGTGTTTATTGTTTATATCACAAATAAACAAATATAATTTGTATAATTATAAACGTTAACTTAAAATGAATTTAAGTAATTATAATTAATAATATTAATGTGTAGAAACGTACGCAAAAGATCAAGTTAAAATAAGTAAGTGCGCACGATATAGATGTTTTTAACATAAACACGCACAATAAATGTAAATTAAATATTATGTTAATTCAGAACAAGAAGGGACGAACGACGAGACACTACGCAATTTACTGAAAATGTAAAGAAAAGAAATAGACCCAACGTCACAGTTACAATATTGATAAAATGGAATTATTGTACACTCATAGGTTAGAATAGGTTATTATCATATATATTAAATACAGGAATATATATAAAGACCAGTACAGAGTGGAAAAATAATTTATCTTTAATTAGTTTATTAGTTCTAAAATAGAATTTCAAATTTTCACCACTAAGTGACGGCATGAGTGTAAATGTATGCGTTATGAAAAACGACCAAAAAATAATGGAAAAATGGCATTTTTCACAAAAACTGAAATTTCCACAAATTATATTCCAGTAGTTCACGATAGATAACTCAAGCAATTTTAGACTTAGATATTTGAAAATTTTATTGGGTATTCCCAAAGGTATTATACTTTATATATATTTATACAATATAATACCTTTATGAATAATAAATATAATAATAATAAAATAATTATTAATAATAAATTATATTAATATATATAAAATGGTGTATTGGTAAAAATTGTCTTGGGTATACTTTTCATTTTAGAATTGAAGTGTACGATCCTAGAAAATACTTAAGAGTAAATTTTGTGGAGCATAAACATATAAACATAGTCTCCCCTTTAACATTTCGCAACCGTAAATATCTAATTAAATTGAGATCTTATGAAATAAAATGTAAAATAAACTTTTAGATTCTGAGCGTAGTGAAGAATCTATTGGTTTTACAATGATGTGTGATTTTTTTTTTTATTCTGAAGACAATTTTACTACCCGAAATACACACATTTTAATTTATATTTTTTATATAAAATATCCGAATAATTACCTATTAATATAATACTTAATATTTTTAAGTAGTCATTACATCTATTAGTTTTAAACAAAGAAATATTACTTACCAATTGGCAAATATATTATCAAAAATCTGCATCAACCGCATTCAATAGTGATCGCCAACCGGTTATAGCGACTAATGCCTGCTGAATATGCCAAAAAAAAAAGGTGCTGAACACACACTCAACAAATAAAAAGTTAATTCGTATTTAATTTAAATACAAAATTTAAAAGTGGTTAACATGCACATGCACAAATGCAGAAACCACGAGAGACACATTAAAACGCAAGAGACATGAATTGAAAACCAGTAAAAGAGAAATCCGTACTCAAACAATAAGTTCCACCAGCTTCTATAGTGCCATAGAGGCATAGTCGCATAGACGATACGTGACGCGGTGAACACGTAGCATTGACTTTGAACGACGTGGCAATTGTACGAAACAGTGTCGACAACCTCAAGAATAAAACAAACATTTGTTGTGTCAAATTTAAATATTTTATGTTTTCCCATTACTTATACTCCCGTTGACTATAGACACCGTGCAAATTTTACTGAAGAATTCTTACATATTACTTAACATCACATCAAAATATTAGAAAAATCCCTCGACTCAAATTTTTTTAGAGGTTTTTAAAATTGAAATTTCAGTAAAATCAATATTTAAAGTAGTTTTATTGATTTTACTTATTTTTATTGAAGACATTTTTTAGACCAGAATAATTGCTCCGATATTTCGAATAGTATAGGTTTTCAGTATAAAAAAAAATTTCATACAACTAATAATAAATTATGGATATTCGTTGTAATATAGCTGATGGAATTGAAAAGCTTTTTCGCTACCCTAGTGTTCGGTTGGAGAAGTCATTTCTTCGGGTACATACACTGAGCCCGACGGGGCGACGGAAGTAGCTTTTTATGGGATAACGGTTAAAACGTTTATCCGCCTTCGGCGAATTAAGGGTGTTGGCAATCTAGTGGTCCTATTTACACTCTTTTCGGGTGAACACTGAACAGTCCTTGACCGATCACGGTAGACCCTATGCGGAGTACGACTTCGGCGCACTCATAAACCATCGTCCGACCAAGGTATACATTTTCGTCAATTCTGATCCGATGCAAAATACTCGTAATTGACCAATGAAATAATAAATTGAAATCTTATATAGATAAAAATCATCTAAGCATTTCAAATAATATGTTAAATTCCCGCCGTTACTATCCATCGTTGCTATTCGTGTAGATATACAATACTTTAGAATGAAACGTCGGTACAATATTTTCCAACTACCATTTGTCCGTTTTTAAAACATCGTTTGATACCTGTTATCACACACGATATTTATGATGTACCACTTGTTGTCATTTTTTAATTAAAATTATTTTTTACTTTAAGCGTTCATTCGTGATGTTATGTTTGTTGAATTTTTTAAGATATTCAATAAAACACCAAAAATAGTATATTACTACCATACAATAACGTTTATACGAGACAACGTTACATTTTAAAAACAATCCCTCGTGCTATATACAATTATTGTCAACAGAGTCAAATAGAAAGGTTAGTACTAAATATTATTATAATAATTATTTACACGTTTTATATCTAAACAGTTCTAAGAAACTTATATATTTTTTTAGTTTATGCAAATGGCACACGTGTCAAAACTACTGAATTACAAACGGCAACTGTCGATCGTATCCAATTCTTACAGTATACCATCAAAATCACTAATCTACCAACGACACAATAAGTCAGGTATAAAATACTAAAATGTTGTCACAGTGTCACAGTGCATAATTCTCTTTTCTGATTATATAAAATACAAATGATGACAAAAGTCATCAGTTGTATAGTTCATGTCTAGTGTATTATATATTAATAATTGTGTAATTAATTATGTACAATATTATATTATGTATACATATTATTTAAAAGTAACTAACTAATTATTTGGTAGTTAAGTGGTTCTAGAGGTCTTAAAAACAGAAAAAAATCAAAACTTGATGCTCATGCTAGTATAATAGCCCATTTAACTTGTGTAGTTAAATGGTCAGGATATTATAATGTATCTATTCAAAAAGCAGACACCGTTCATAATCAACTATCAACTCAATATGAATTAGAAGTTGCAGCTAATAGAGAATATTTTAAAAGCCTTATTGATTTAACACTATATTTAGCAACTCAAGGATTGTTCTTTAGAAAACATATTGAATGTGATACATCATTGAATCAAGGTATCTAATAATAAGTAATTAAAAATAGGTAATAAAAAAAAATTATTTAATTTAAATACTAATTGATATTATTTTTATTTATTAGGAAATTTTACAGAAGCTTGTGTTTTATTCCAAGCATGTGATTAATTTTTCTTAAATATTTAACAAAGAGACAAATTAGACTAGTCACCATATTCAAAATGAAATTATTACTTTATGTTTAAATAATGTTAGAGATTCAATTATAGAAGAAATTGGTAAAGTAAAATATTTTAGTATAATGTGTGACGAAGCAAGGTAAAATACAACTATAGTAAACAAAAACATTTATAATTCCTAACTTTTTATGTTTATTAATTATTTTTAGATGTTATAAACAAGAACAGATGTCTCTATGTGTTCGATATGTGCAAGATTTATAAATAAAAGAAAGATTTTTGGGGTTTATAGACTGTTCAATAAAACAAGATGATCAAGCTTTAAGTGACCATATTCTGAATTATCTAGAGACTTGTAAATTAAATACAAAAACTCAAATAATTTCACAATCATATGATGGCGCTAATGGCATGTCTGGCAAATTTAATGGAAGTCAATCGACAATAAGAATTAAATATCCATATGCAATTTTTACACATTGTATGGCTCATATAATAAATCTTATTGTTGTGGACATGTGCAAAAATGTTAAAGTAAGCTTCAATATTAATTAATTAATTTAAACTGCATCCATTAATAATTAAATATTATGTAATTTTTAGGAAACGTTAAGTTTTTTAATACCCTTGAATGTATTTATGTTCATTTTTCTAATCCCTCAAAGAATTTTAAATTAATTGAATTATAAAACAGCTTGGGTATAAAAACAAAATGTATTGGAAAAATTAGTAACACAAGATGAAACTGTAGATATTATAAAAACTGTGAAGCTATAAAACAATGTTTTAAGAGTATTCTCATTGTACTAAAAATGAAATTGGAAATGAAGCTAATAGAGATGTAAATGAAGCAATAGGTATAATATAATGTATAAACTATACTTTTAGTTTTAATTATTTATAATTGATTTAAATAATATATTTATTTATTATTTTCTCAAGAATACACTCGACAATTACAAAAGGATCATTTATTATAATATTAATTATCATGCACTACATTTTATGTTCAATTAATGTACTTAGCAATATAGTACAAAACAAAAATGCCACATTAGGAAAATCAGCTACAGTGATCAAAGGTGTAATAAAAGTCTTTCAAGACTCTAGAACATCTAACAATTTCTCTACAATATGGGTATCAATTCAAAATTTTGCTCAAGAACATGGTATTTCTATTAACATACTATCTCAAGCAAAAGGCATGCATACATTTTATGCTTTTCTTTTAACACAAATTTACTTTTATTGTAAACAATTTTTTTATTGTTTTACTCATAGACTTATAATATTATAAGTCTATGGTTTTACTAGAACCTAAAAGAAAAAGGCAACAGCCTAATAATTTGAATCAATTTATATTAATCACTAAAACAGGAGCAATATCTGAAGCAATAGATCACGTTGCTACAAAAGCTGAAGATTATTACAGAGTCAATATATATTTTAAAATACTTGATTCATTAATAGTGAATTTAAATAAACAATTTTCCCACGAAAATATGACTTTAGCACTTTAGCTATTGGAGTTGATGAATTTATGAAATTAAACTATGTTGGTAGTGCTCAGTTCATTAACCACTACAAGGTTGGTAATAAAAAATTTTAAATAATAATAAATAAAAACTCATATATAAAATTATAAAAAATAGGTATAGCCATATAAATATATTATATTTTAAATAAAATGTTTATATTTTTGGATTTACCTGGTTTAGATATAGGTACATTTAGAATCTCCTAAATCAGAAATGATGGTTGCAAAAAACTGCATAAGTAAACATGAAAATGGAGATATTGAAGATTTAAAAAATAATATTGTACCTCATGTATTTCCAAATTTATATAAGATGCTCCAACTTTCATTAACATTGCCCATTAGTTCTGTGACGTGCGAGAGGAGTTTTTCAGCCATGAGAAAAATTAAATTTTATTTAAGAACATCTTTAGGTCAAAACAAATATAATGATTTATCTATTTTATATATTGAAAAGGATACATGTAAATAATTAATAAAGAAACCATAATTAATAAATTTGCTTTAAATTGTAACAGAATAATAAAATTGTAAAAATTAATAAAAATTATTATTTCTATTATTATTTTGTAATTAGTACTTATATAATATTATAATTAATAATGTATTAAATTATATTATAAGCAAACAAATATTTGTCATTAAATATTTAAGCCTCCACTGATATTTTTTAGGATCTCTGCCTATGATGTCTATCTTATTTTGATATATTGTGAAGAAAGCAATGTTGCTTTACAATATATAGGTAAACGTGGATTATAATGTACTAATATAATATGTGTGTAACTATTACATTTAAAATTTATATAGTTTTTTTTATTAAAATTTTTTTTTTTAGTTTTATTAATATAGGTAACATGTCAATATCGATGTTTGCCAATGTTATCATTGGTGTGTAGAACCAAAACATACACTAATTTTGAAATAATTAAATTACCTGTCTTCAATGTTTAGCTGTACCGTTTATCTATGAACTACACGTGTACTATCAGGTACGAATAATTATTTAATGTTTAATGTAAAATATGTATTACAGCCAATTAATACATAATATTTTTTTTTCTGTAAAACATTTTTATATAGTACCCATGAAGCTATTAGAAGACTTACGTGTGCTCGAATACATTGTGGAAATATTTCTATAGAAACAGCAATAATTAACTACATGTAAAAATCTCATATATTCGTATGACACGATGAAATAATGAAAACTAAGAAACTAAACGACCAACGGAGAACTATATCGGGTAAGATATATTTATGTTTCACTTATTTAACATTTTATGTATTAAAATGTAAATAATAATGACTTATTTGTATACAGCATACAGCTATAAAACCACCACCGAGTGCTCCAGTTCATTGTTGATGTACTCACATCTGATCTACAACTGTAGAAGCAGCAATTTGAATTTTATATTTACAAAGTGATATTTACAAATATTTTAGAAACTATAATTAATTTTATTTACACTAACAAATTGGATGTGACAGAATTCACAATTAAGGTAAATTAATTAAATATCTATAGGTATAATATAAAAATAATGTAAACATAAACAATATAAATTATTGTATTTTTATAGGAGGTTTTAAAAGCATGTCATTCTTTACAATTCAACTCAAAGAAAGATGTTGTGATTTTATTGAAAATCATTTAAACTTTACAAATTGTATATTCCTTATGAAATATGCTAAACTCATTTCTTATGACAGATTATATAACCTTAGTTATTCGTATGTTGTTAAAAATGTATTGTAAGTATCTAAAGTAATAATAATTTAATAATGCAATCATTAATTTTTTTCAAAGGGGATTTTAGTACTATTATAATGAAACTTATTATTAATGTTAAGGTATATTTAAATTTGTTTGCTTTTTCATGCATTAAAAGCGTGTGTCTCAATGCATAACAAATTAAATAAAAAGCTTTTTATAGAGCATGTTATCATCTCGAGTTGAAGTTTGTAATTAGGTGATGTATGGACTTTGGAACAGCACAACACACTGGATATTTTAATTAATTAACTTACATTTATATTTGATTTACTTACATTTTTTATTATATTTTTCAGTAATTTGGAAGATTATATATTACATGAATTATCTGATAAAGAAATTGCAAACTTAATTTCTGAACATAAATTAATTAAAGTAACTGAAGAACAAGTTAGTATATTTCTTTAATTAAAAATTGCTTAGTCAACTAAAATTTTAGAAACTAGTTTTTTTTTTTTTTTTTATAAACATATAAATCATATATCATTGTAAAACTCTAAAGCACATTTAAAATAAAAATTATTATATGACTTATAATAATAATATGAGAAAATCCTTTATATGAATGTATGTTTTTAAATTGTCCTAATAATTCCAAATTAAAATAATTATTTAATAAAAGGACCATATAATAGTTTTAGTAAGTAAAATAATATGGTTATGTTATTATTAAATTTTCAAATTATATAACTCTTATTGCCAATTTTATTAAACACTAGCTGATCCCATGCACCTCATAGTAAAATATTAATTGGTTCAATTGTTGATTAACATTTTTGATTGTTATTTTTTTAGAAATGATTTGATGATTTTGGCATCACTTTTTGCTTGACCGTTACCTTGGGGATACTATGGTGATGAATTTCTCTGTTTAATTCCATTTTTGGTTAGGAATTGTTTAAATTCTGTCGATACAAATGGTGGCTCGTTGTCAGTTACTATGTATTCAGCTATACCGTACCTAGCAAATAGATCTCTGAATCATTATTAATTGTATAGTAAGCTGATGTTAACAGAAATGAAATACTTTGATCGATTTTGAGAATGCATCTTCAATAATTAAATGCATAATTTATTTTATTAATTAATAAATAATAATAACAATAATAAATTAATAAATAATAACAATAAATGAATGAATGATATTTTGGTGTTGAGTCACTTGTAGAATTTTATTAAATGATATAAATGTGTTTGTTTAATTAATAAATATTTAATAAATATTATTACTAAATTAATAAATAATAATAATAAATTAATACATACTAATTATATATTAATAAATAATAATAATTATAAATTAATAGATTAATAAATAAAAATAATAATCAGTCTGAGAATAAGAATAACACCATAATATTTCATATTGACATAAAATTAATTTATTAGAATGATAATATTAATATATTAATATATTGTAAACAAAATTTATATTCTATGATGTAATATAGAACCTTAACATAAAAAAAAATTAAAGACTTTATTGATGTTAGTGTAGACTATAGAGTAAATTATTGAAGTTAAAAACCTAATTTAAATTAGGTCACTTATGTTTCACTTATTACCTTGTTAAAACCCAGCATCATTTAAAATATCTTAAAATTTAATTTGTCTTTGTTATAATGTTTAATGAAATTAACATTTTTTGTTACACATAAATGTAATAGACAATGACTATATTTCTAAAACATTTAATAAATCATAAGTTCCAAATATTTTTAATAAGTTTTTAAAGTTGAAATTTCTAATAAAATTAAAGAAGTATGTTATTTATACAAATTTGTATTATATAACAATAATTAATAACAGATTACAAATTTGTTTAAAAACAAATCAAGTAGTGTAGTAAATATACTAAGCTAAAAATTTAATACGTTATTTATGATGAACTATTCTATATGAATGTAAAACATTTTGACTGTATGAGTATATTTATTTTTTAAATGTCTTACAGTATCAATTTTTTTAAATAATGTGTGATTTTTGTATTTATAAAAGTATGAAGACAATTTTGGATTGAATTAATTGTTAAATTACTGTAAATGATGAAGTATACATTCTATCTAGTTGATAGGTCCTATACTTAGGTCATTATTTCAATTTTAGTTAAATTTTGATGATTATATCTTTAATTATTTTATGATAATTGATGAACATAGTACATAAAAATGAAATGTTACAAGTCCCATCTAAAAAAAATAAAACCATGTATGAAAATTGGATAATAGAAACCCACAAAATCTTAAGAAGAGAAAAAAAGAATCAATATGAAGATAAATATAACACAAATAGAAGACAACAGAAAAACTGCAAAAAAGATATTTGAAAACAGACATTAAATTAAAAAAGGTTTAAAACCGCAAGTAAAAATACTATTAAATAAAAAAGGAGAATTAGTAATGGATAAAGGAGAAACAGTAGAGTTATTTAAAACATATTTTGGAACACTATCGAATAGACAAGGGCAAATAAATAATACAAAGGAAAAATTGATGTACCAAACTGTAGATCCAAAACAGGAAGAAGGAGTATGGATTATAGAAAATCTTAAGAATAACAAATCACCGAGTGAAAATTAAATACTAGCAGAGTTAATAAAAAAGCTGGAAAAAGCTAAATAAACTCCTTACATATAATTAGTATATATAGCTGTTCCAACTTAGGCAAGAATTGTTTTTTAATTGCAATAATTTACCATTGCAAATAATTGCATTTTACCTTAATTATAATTTAACAATTTATTTCTATTACCATTATCCATTTCATAGATGTATCTTTTTTTTTTTTTTTTTTTAATTATTACAATTAATTATTTTATTTAATTATTTTTTGTTTATATTTAGGTATGAAAATACTTTTATATAAGCATACAAATATTATATAAACTCTTCTTATAGAAGTATAATTTCTTATTATAGGCCAAGAAACTATCTATTGGTAAATTACATTTAAGTATATTTTTATGTTAACTTAAATAATGTATTTTTTCTTTTTTTGATTAGGTGAGATATTATTACTAGTTATTTGAGAATTGGAACATTGATTAAATAGATTTAACAACCATGTAAATACATTACCACTAATTAAATGCGGCACTATCAATTTCCATACAACTTTCAAATACACATCCAAATTATGATGTATTGTTATCCACTATAAAACTTTAAAATTCACTACCTAATTCAATTGAAAGAACGTGTTATCCACAATACAAACACATAATCAGGAACTGGGAGAATTTATTATTAGTTTAATATTTCATTTGAATCATATATAAACATGAATGTTATAATTTACGAGTATAATGTTAGTTCTAAATATGATTGCATTCTTAATTACATTTATTTGTTAGTTTGTGTTTATATTATTTTAGATTCTGAGCGAAGCGAAGAATGTATTGGTTTTACAATGATGTGTGATTATTTTTTTTTTTTTTTTTTTTTTTTTTTTTTTTTTTTT
>JAIUCT010000016.1:549415-599045 GCA_021307375.1 Tetraneura akinire
AATAGCATATGTTTCCGGTAGCAAAGTGGATGTAGTTGGTACTTTATTTAGGTCATTTTTCGATTTTCTCAAAATTGACCCTAAGCGGTAGATAAAACGACCAAAGAATGACGAAAAAACGGCATTTTTCAAATTTCGACGAATTTGATTTCAATATTTCACGATAACTCGGGCAATTTTGAAGATAGAGACTTGAAATTTTTTTTGCGAGTTTATATAGGCTCTATATATATGCCATAAAATTTTGGAACCGTTATGTTCATTTTTCTACAAAATATAGGAAAAATTGGCATTCACAAAAACATGGCTCTATGGGAGACGCGTGTGGTTTAGTCAGCGTAACATTCCCGAACGCTATCTCGGTGTTAAGCACCATAGCCAGGCATCGACATCAGATGGGTGACACGAGCGTCTCACTACAGGACGGCGTTTGGCTGCGAGAATGTGATAACTGATAAGAGTGCGCGCGCATTTCGCAGCTCTTAACTAGATAGTGAGATAATTCAATTAATTAGAGGATTCAGGTTAGTAAATATAAATAATGTTTTAATCTTAAGAATAACTTAAATTATTGAAAACGTAAATAATAAATATAATGTATAATATGTATGTTATTCTTATTCATCATTATAATAGTTATGGTCAAATGTATTATGAACAATAACACAATCATTATTTTCATTTTCAAGACTTTCCTTAATAGCATTTGCTTCATGAACTGAAGGTTTTTGAATATTATTTTTTTGAACCCTCTTTTTTTTCGTTGAATATAATCGAATTTGTCCATCAATTTTTTTTTGTACATTTACGTTTTCAACAGTTGTAAAATTAATTTTTTTAGTTTTATTGATTATCGATATAATCTCGTCCATTTTTTTTTCAACTAAGTGTACTTCTTCTTCACCTATGTCACTAGTTACACAAAGTCCATGAATAAATTCTGCCTTACTTATAATATTTTTATTGATATTAGATTTGCTTTCTACTGGTGCTTGAATCATGTCTAATAATTGTTTTTGTTCATCTACTATGGATGTGTGTGTATCGTTTATGGTGTCATCAACTGCTGTATTAAACTGCTGTGCACAGGCATGTATATGTTTACAAATATTTATTTTAATTATATTGTCTGTACAAGAACAGATAAATGTATGCACACAAATATTACATACTGTACATTTTAGGCAAGGCAGATCACATGTTTCACCAGCTTTTTCAATACAATATTGTTGAGAAGAATGTGATGATGAGTTAATTAACCACGACTTTCCAGTTTGAAGAACTTGGATATCATCTAATGAAATTGTTGCACTACGTTTATGACTCTGAAGTATTTCTTTTTCTTTTGAGGTTGATACATTTTTTGATACCTTTATTAATCTTTTAAATATACTGTCTCGAGCCAATTTCATTAATGCATTAATTGTTTTATCCAGACGTCGACATTTCTTTCCTTCCAAATAAATATGTTTTAGAATTTTATGATATGATTCCAAATACATATTTGTATTTATACCAACTCTTAATCGATAGCAGTAAGCCCAAACCTTCGGTCGATTGGAGTATTGTTTTTGGAAATACATTCCATATGCCTTGGTATCTTCATCTGCTAATAAATCATCTATTACTTTATCAATACAAACTTTGAATTCATCGATTGATGTTATTTGCAACAACACTCTTAAAGTCTTATACACTAATGATTTTTTTTCTGGTCCTCCATGAATTTTATTTAAATTTTGCCTCCAATTCCTATCTACATGCCACGTGCACAAAAGTCTATGTGGAACAGCTCCCATTACTTCAGCCCAAGCATTATAAAATGCAGGTGCATCATCAGACATAAATACCTCAGTCTTAATGATACTTACCTTTGATTTTATTTGATTAAAAAACAAGTTAAATATAATTTCATCTGCTCTATTAGAAAAACAAAATGCAACGGGGCATCCTGTTCCATACTCATCAATTGTCATAAGTGTATGTAGATGAAAGTCATAAGCATTAGTGCCATGAGTTCCATCTATGCAAATTTTATGAGTACCAAATTTAGCAAGTTGTTGAGCTTGAAATCTTGTCATTATAATAAGAGCAAAATCTTTTTTCTCCAAGTATAAATCATTTGCATCTTGGGCCTTAAAATATAAAACTGGACATTCATCTTTAAGATTTTGCATTTCATCAACCCACAATTTAACACTTATAGCATCATCATTATGCCGTCTAGTTGCATAATTGATATTAAAATCTCTTGAAATATTCCATAAATCCTTCCGTTCAAGAAGAAGCAATCGCTGATTAGTCTCTGAAGTGATTTCAGTCTCACGAACCATATCCAAGATATGATCCCATGTTACTCCTTCTTTCAGTTTGGCTAAAACAAGAAAAATAAATAAATGGAAAATCTCATAATTAATTAGTAAATTGTTGTTTAAATGTATAATGGTACCAGCAATCATTATTCTTGTCTCTTTATCTAATCGTACTCGTCCAATATCTTGAGCATGTCCACAATGTGTTTTCCAAAACTTTACATTTATTGTTAGAACTCCTTTAACTTCAGAATTTGTTATTTCAATTTTTGAAGGACATGCTCTATTCATTTTGTTGCTTCCCATAGATTTAGTCATCCTTTCATCTTTTCCTGTTTTACGATAATTCCATGAACGATGGCAATATAAATGTTTTCTAATATTTCCATTAGCTAAATGTTTTTCCCCAGTATCCATTACATACATTGAAAATGTTTTCCGTTCTATTTCAAGTTTCCATGTTTCAAAATCTATAAATTATATATTATAAATATTGTTCTAATATTATATATAAAAAAACTATTAAATAATTTAAATTTATAATTAATTACTGATTATTTACTCATATATTGTATGAACATAAAATGTTAAAATTGTAATTTATTATTATTTTAATTTTAATGTTTAAAAAATTAATAATTTAAATTAAATGATAAAATCAATTATTTTTTACAGTGTTTAACAATCATACATACCTGCGATGTTATTAAAAGTCAATTCTTCCAGTTCTACATTAATATAATGGTTTTCTGATAAATGATTTCTCAGGGTAACAAAGGAGGAAACTTTTTCCATACATGTATTATAAGGACATTTAATTCTAGTCTCTTTTGTTGAAGGCTGTATTTCATGAAACTTTTTTATGTGTTCAGATAGATACTTTTCGGTAGAAAATTGTTTTTGACAAAATTTACATACAACATTTTGTACTTTTGACTGGTGAAGTTCAACATTATGAATATTCCGACTATGAGCATATAAATTTTTTTTTTGTGTAAAAACTTTTGCACATGTTGGACATTTAAATTTGTTTTCTTCCATAATTATACTTATAATAAATATATATACTTATAATAAATAAAAATAATTTATAACACTTAATAATTTTGTCGAATATATGGCTAGATAATTTGTACCAACTATTCTAAAATTCTAGTATATGTAATATGTATAAATTGTGTGTTTATAATTAGTAATAATGTACAATGTATAATAGTTTTTCCCAAATAATTTATAAACCTTAATGATGTAGATTCATATAATATATATATAATAGTTTTTCCCAAATAATTTATAAACCTTAATGATTGTAGATTCTAGACTCCAGAGTTTATCAAGAGGCTGTCTAAGATAAAACTATATAAAATTTCATATTTTAGATTCTGAGAGAAGCAAATAATGTAAAAAAAAAAAATTATTGGTTTTATTTTCAATAAAATTTTCAAAAATATGGAATATTTTTGGTCAATTTTATTAAACGTTATTGTAATATTGAAATTTGTAATATTTGGTATAGGTATGTTTTTATTAAATAATAATACAATACCTATAGTTAAATAGTACAAATGTATAATTGCAAAAAAAAAAATATATATATATCTATAGCAATATTCACCATTTATTATATATTTATTTATGTAGGTATATATGTTAACAAATCTACAATATATATTGAAACTACTAACTAGCATAAGTAACTAGTAACTAGTCACCAGTGAGAACTTGGTAAATAAATCAATTTATTTTTAAATTAATTTTAGTCCTTTATTTCATTAATATTATAAAACTTATGATCAAATATTTCTTTCTTTTTTATGTAATATTAATAAAATTCTTTATTCTTACAATTTTCTATAAAATATAAGTGGTTAAGTTAGTTTACGTAACGTTTACCAGCTTACCGCTTATGTCTTATGGTTTATTTTATAGTATATTTGCCATTTGGGCGAATAATAAGCGAAAGCGAAATATAGGAATAATATTACATGGGAGATATAGAATTATAGACAAGGCAGCCTCGTAGTCATTTGCAGCTACGCTGCGAAATGCGCGCGCACTCTATCAGTTATCACATTCTCGCAGCCAAACGCCGTCCTGTAGTGAGACGCTCGTATGGGTGACCGCCGTTTAGTTTTTTTCTTTTTTATGTCTGAATCATCATATCAAAATATTAGAAAAATCCATGGTCTCAATTTTTTTTTTTACAGCTATTCATATACCGTCACGGAATATGAAATCCTGATAGTGGTTGGTTAATGTTAAGCCAAGTCGGTGGTTTTTAATATTGGATGGGTTACCGTTTAATATAATATGTATATATTATATACATATAAATAATATATTATTTAAAATAATATAGGTTCTACGTATATGAAGACTATATAAAATTTTTTTTTAATATTAATTTTATCATTTTATAAATTTATATAAATTATTCTGAATTTATGCAGAAGTATACTATTTATTAGGTATATATAGTATATAAAATATATATAAATATATAATATATATTAGGTATTATATAATTTCATACACATAGTTATTCATATTTCATTTTAGGTAGGTACCTACTTATTTGTTAATAAAGTATCTTTGTTTGTTTCTTGGTAAAACATAACGAACAAAGTGGCTAGTTGAATAATATAATTTTACATTACAATTTTAATATAATTATAATATATATTAACTCTTCTGAATGTGTATTTTTTCCTTAAATAAAATTTCACACATAAAAATATTTAAAAAATAATAAATGGTCTCTTTAATAATTAAAGTTTAATTATTTTGAGTTTCATCTTGCCTTGTGTTCGATGACATTGTGAGTATAGTAAGTGGGTCTAGGAATATTAAATAAATATTATACTCCATTGAAGTATATAGAGAATTGGAAACAAATATGGAAAATATGCAGCAAATAAAACCTTGTTAAAATTAAATGATTATCCATATAACGTAGTAAAACAAAAATTAAAAAAATTACTTTTTCCTCGTCTACTCGTTTACCTTGTATTGTTATTTATTTATGTTTTTATCTATGTGAGGATTTAGGTTTTATTATTGATAAAAAAAAAAAAAAAAAAAAAAAAAATGACAAATTAAATATAATTATGTACCTATTATATATTAATACCGACAAATAAAGAACTTAATAATATATGTACTTAAATAGGAAATAGTATAAATATAATAGATATTATAATATCAAATAAAGAACTTAATAATATATGTACTTAAATAGGAAATAGTATAAATATAATAGATATTATAATATAAATATATAATAGTATAAATAATATCTAAATTGAATAATTATCTCAATATATCAATATTTGCAAATTAAGGAAAGTTCTTTTTTTTGTTCCTTAATTTTGTCAAAAAGCTGTGTAGTTTAATGAATACACATGCTTAGAGTTGCCAGATTTAAAATTGTTAAATATGGGACAAAATTTTAATTTTTGATGGATATTAAAAATGTTGAGTTTTCTTTAACTACAACGCCAATAAAGGTTATTATTTTGATTTTATTATACTATTTTAAAACACATTAATTTTATCATACTCTTCTGTTATGAAAACCTCATACATACAGATATATATACCTATTTATTTTATTTTGGAATATCATTGATTACATTGATAACAGAACATTATTTGCAACCACCGCCTAACTAAAATAAATTGCTAAGTCAACCAATTTTGGTTATTCGCTGGGCCTGTCTTGGACATTGTGGTTGTTTAAATTGCTATATAAATTCAACATGCATTATGTTGCTTATACAAATTTATTTTTAGCATAGGTGTATATATATATATATATATATATATTTAATATATTTTAACTTTATCCTTTACACAAATAAACTGTGAATGAAACTTCAGCAGATTAAAAATAATTACAAATATATTACGTTCTTCAAATGAATAAGAAAAATTAAAATCATTTATGTAAAGAGGTTGCAAACCTATATTCCAATGTAAAAACATGTTCATGAAAAACAGTTAAAATTATAGGTACCTACTTTAAAGTAATTTTAGAGATAAAATACTCATTATAAAACAATATATAGTATATATTTGTTGTTGCTATTTCATCAACCAGCAATCTTTTATGATAAATATGTAAAAAATTACAAATACTTTAACAATTAATAATAAAATTATTTTTAAATTTCTTACTTGACATTTTTTAGAACAATATTTTACTAATGTACAATCGCCACACTTCAATGTTGCATTCAAAATACAATTTTTTCCGTAACACTGAAAAATAATGAATTAAAACATATCCTTAGGTATTTATTATATTTTTATTAACAATCATTCATTTCATAGGTACTGTAGCTGTAGGTAATTTATTATATTATCATAATTTTGTCATTAATATGATAATGTATTTGAAAACTATATATTAAAACACATAACAAATTAAACTACAATGGTTCAACAATAATACTATCTGTAAATATATAAATACTAATAATATCATTATAATATAATAATAATTATTATTTAGATAATATTTAAAAATTGAATAAATTAAAGAGGATAGTTCTTTAAATGTTGGTACTCCTAGTTTAATTTTATATATTTCCACAAGTATTATTTAATTACCCATTATATTAAAACTTATTTAATTATTAAATTATTATAAATTGTCAAAAGGGATTAAAATAAAGAGTTACTACCTAATTATTAAAATAATAATATATGATTTAATGATTCACAGAACAAAAAATATCCTCATACAATGATTAAATAAATATTTGGAATTAGATTGTATGTAAATACAGTTATAAGAAGTATTTTATTTAATTATTCTACTGAGAAATATATGAAAATTTCAACATTATCAATGAATAATTTTTTTAAATATTATATGAAGTTATTATAATATAAACATAAGTACCTACTTATTATTGTATTAAATAATAATAAGGTTAATATTATTTTTTTTATTAAAAATACTTAAATTAAATTTATAATATGACTATTGTTTTCAAAGTTTATTTTTTTTTAAATCTTAAAACATGCAATTCATTATATCATACAACAACAACAACTTGACTATTAAAGTCAAAATAATGAGTTAGGAATCATTAATTAAATAAGAACACAAGTAACCTTTATCATCATGAATTATTCAATTAAAATATTCATATTTTATGTTCTCAGTATTTTAGTTTTATACATAATATAAATAATTACAGTCATTAGTAAATTTAAATAAAAATCGTATTTCATTAAATTTATTAATTATATCAATATCTAATTTATTATCTGTAAAGTAAATATGAAAAGCTTTGATCAAAATATATTTTTTTAGTGTGATAATTTTTTATTACATCCAATTGTTAAAATAAAATATTAAAAACACATAAATACACTCAAATATAAAATATTAATATAAACTGCTAATTACTACATTATACAATCTACAATACACAATATCAACATATAATACCAGTGGCGTAAACAGGATTATGCAAAGGGGGGGGGGGGTTTGATGTAAGGATAAAATTAGGTATTAGTTATTTCTTATTTCTAATTTTTTGCTCAATACTTAGGTAAACTCGTATTGAGCCATTTAAGGGTATATAGTGGTATACGTATACTCGTATATAGAAAATAAAAAAAATTATTCATTGGTATACACTACAATAAAAGTTAATAGTAAATTTCGACAAATTCGATTTTAAAATTTCCCGATAACTCAAGCAATTTTAAAGTTAGAGACTTAAAAATTATTTTGGGAGTTTACATGGCTACTATATATAATTATATACTATATATGGTAAAATTTTGAAACCATTACGTTAATTTTACTGTAAAATATAGGACTTTAAATATTTCGTAAAATATGTATGCTAATATTCGATTTAAACGATTAAAACTTTAATATAATGTAAATACTTTTTTTTCCCTAGACCTGTGTTCATATAATATTGTGAATGAATGATTATTATTATTTATTATTATAATTTATTATTTTTATATAATAAGTTTTGAAAATGTTATATATAATGTGTATGTTCTTTACAATTTAATTTAGTACTTATAATATAGTTTTTAGAATAATTTTTAAAATGATTAAATAAATATAAAATATACAAAAAGAATTAAACCTTTATTATAGTTAAAAATTGAATTTTAATATACCTACTTTTTAAATTTAAAATATTAATATAAATTATATAATATAATTCAAAAAAAACTTTACACTGTATACTTATGGAAATTTAAATAATTAAAAATAAATACATTAACAAATAAATAACATTTACAAAAACTTGTATTTTTTATTGTAAACTTTTCCTTTACATATATCTTTATAATTTTATAAGTATAATTATAATATTCATTTTATTTAAAATTTAAATATCTTTCCTTTACGATTTTTGATAAGCAAATTGGTGAATTATATCATCATAAATAATTTGTCTGTGAATTTCATTTTCAATGCAAAGAATAGCAAAATTATTTAAATTAACTTGAGTTAAACTTAAACGCGATCTTAAGTAATTTTTAATCCTTATTAATGATAATAATTAATTAAAATTAATATTAATTATTAATATTGATACAAATAATGCATACCTACCATCAGTTCATTATTTCTGACGATAAGCCGATTCTGGGGAATAATATTATATTTCGCTAAATATAGTAAAAACCTGAATTTTTCATGAATAATGGTTTATAATACGTATACACTATACCTACGATTAAAGATAAAATTTATTATTGTACATTTACAGCTGAAACTTCTTTTACATAAAATGTTTATTCTTTTTGTAAGAATATCAGTACGAATAATAGGTATTATTTCCATTCAAATTTTGTTTTCAACAAAAATATAATTTTATTACCTAAATATTATATTATACATTAAAAAAAAATCTATAAAAGTCAATAATTTGTATTAAAATTACCCGCCCTTAAAAATTAAAATTTAAATGGGTAAATACGTCCCTGGATATGTGTATATAATGGCACATTTAGACATTATGCACACTGGGGCAAAATTTTACTAGCGCCCCTTCCTCCCATCATCATCAAGAAATGTATATTTTATATTAAGTATTTATTTGTAGAGAATAGATTAAATTTTTTGAAATACTTATTAATATACTTAATCAAAAAATATTTTTAAAAATAATCTTATAATTTTCGTCATTTAATCTGCGATTATCGCAATCCCGTGCTGCTCAGAGGCCAGTTTGAAACCGTTTATAATCTTTATTTTATAATAATAATTATTTATTATTATATCAATATACCAGACAAAATTGAAAATATAAAATATTTCAGTTATGTGTAATGGTAAACTATAATTTTCCTGCACCTAAAATTAAGCGCCCGGGATATTTGCCCCAGTAGCAACCCTTAAATGCACCATTGCGTGTATATTTAACTTCAAATTATATGGTAATATTTAAATAAAATTAATATATAACTAATTTATAGGTTTTGAATTATGTCTATTAAATAAAATAAAATATAAGAATAACAAAATATGTACATATGTACATAATGTTGAATTAATAATATATTGTACACAGTGGCGTATTTAGGATTTTGTCAAGGTGCGATAAGAATAAAAAGTGGTCACAAACTCAAATATGATACCCCACCCAACCACCACTAACAGATAATATATGTACTTCATTTTACTGAAATTTCAAATTTAAACACCTACAAAAAAAAAAAAAAAACGTGTCTTGGGTTTTCCTCATATTTTAGAAATTCGTTAAAATGTATATCAGTATGCTTCAATAAAATTTTCAATATTTTTTTTATATTTTTTTTTTAGCGTCTATTAATTTTTATTTTAAAAATTAAAGTATTAAGAAATAATAAGAAGAATATTCGTATATATTGGAAGATTTCCGTTTAGACTAAAAATATGAACTTTAAACAACTATAAAATTGAGAATTTGGATTTTTCTAATATTATAATATGATGTTAACTAATATGTAAATATATACCAGTAAAATTTTCAAACCATAATGCCAAAAATTGCCAATTTTTAAACGAGAATTTTACGAAATATTCCAAGTTTTATATTTAGTAAAAAAAATGAATCTATTGATTCCAAAATATTACTGCATATATATAGTAGCTATGTAAATACCCAAACAAATTTTCAAGTCTCTAACATCAAAATTGCCCGAGTAATCGTAAAATATTGAAATGGAATTCTTCGAAATTTCAGTTTTCGTAAAAAATGCCGTTTTTTCGGCATTTATTTGTTGTCTTTTCTACTGCTAGGTCAATTTTGAAAATTCGAAAAATGTCTTAAATAAAGTACCAACTGCATCCACTTTCCAACCGGAAACATATACTATTCATGAAAATCGGAGCATTATTTCGTGTAGTAAAAGTGTTTTTAACCATAAAACACCAATATATTCTTTGCTTCGCTCAGAATCTAAAATAATATATGATGGCTATAATTTTTTACATATTTTACAGCCTATGGAGGGATTGATCCCCATGATCACCTCCCCCCGTAAATACGCCACTGATTGTACATATTTACCTACATATTATTTTCAATTCATTCTAAATTACAATATTAAATACACTTTTATTATATTTGAATTATTGTAAAATAAGTAATTATTATTAATTATTTTTTATTTTAATATAGATTTAATATTCGACATTTTTAAATATATCAGTACTACGAGGATTTAGTTAAATATTGTAATTAAATTTTAATTTGGTCAATATAATATACTCATAATAAAAAATATTTATTATTAATAAATTAGGTTAACAGAATATACAACTTACAAACTTCGAATGAGAATAATTCTCGACCGTTATTTTTGTAGTAATAATGGTTATTTAATAGCATAAATATTGATATAGTTATTTGATAATTAAAAAATGTAATGTTTGTGTCAATATTTAAGTGAAAGAAATGTAATGAATACAAAGTATATAGCTGGTATAATAATAATAGTTGATTTCGTCACCTAGATTACGACATTATTGATTTTACATTAGGTACATAAAAATTACAAATACTACGTAGAAATATATTTAGTTGATTTTATGGTACACGCTTAAAATTAATATTACAATAATAAATTTGTACAATGATTCAAACGGAATATAAGCCCACTGGACTATGCATAATTTCCCGAACTATCGCTATTATTAACATCGTAAGTATAGTAAAGCATTAAAATGTTTGTGAAACTATTAATTAATAACTATAGATATCGATTTTTTTTTTCAATGAACTTGTAATATTATATGAACTCGTTTATTTGTAAGCGTACGAAAATGTTAGAAATCAGTATTTCAATATTTAATAAATTAATATTATGACATGAATCATTATTGACCTTGTTGAACATTGTACGTTTGCATTTTGTTGTTTAGATATTTTGCTGTTTTGCAATGTGTGCATTCATATTCTATTTGTTAGCACTATCGGCTAATTGTACTGTTTGCAGAAATTACAAAAGTAATAATAACGTCTAATAATAGAAGTATTTTTATGCGTCGAATGTAAAAGGCAAATTAGTAATTACAATCTAATACCCGAGTCACGAATTAGATAACCATAATTATGTACCTACTTAACGTTCAATTCGTTTTAGGATTTTGGGAGATGGAAATAACGAAATAATTTATATTTCCTAATATAATTATATATAATATATTATAAATAATATATAATATAAAAATTAATGTTTAATTTAATGTTTTGCATTAATCCGAAAAGCAAAAAAAAAAAATTAAATTTCAAATAGGTACCCCAGATAATTGCAATATTACATCAACAATAAAAAAACCAAAACGTAATGCAATATTTGTAAAATATCTAACATACATTAACGATGATACTTTTATATTAATAAAATTTATTAAATTTTACACCCAAATAAAAAAATTAAATAATTAAAAACTTTTTTTAATAAAATATAAAATTTATAAAATAAAAATCAATATTTTCAGTATAATTATTGTATTTATATCATATCAAATAATTCTAAAGTGCATCATTTTTAATACTATTTTAAGTAGAAATATTTTAGAATTATAAATTAATATTTCATAATAAGAAACGTGTATATTATAATATAAATTTTTTATTTTGCTATATAAAATATAATATTATGGATTTTTTATTAAAAAATATATGTGCTGATAAATTCATTTTACGTACACATTGGTTAGAGATTAGAAATGGTATTTATTAATAAATGCATTAAATCATTATAAAATATTTAGATCACAAAATAGTTACAACATACAACTTACAACTAAAAATTTTCACTTAATATTATTATGCTTGACTTATTTTTCCTTTTTAATAAGTAGTTTTAATTCAATGGTATTGTATTATGAATTTACGATATTACTATTTTTCATACGGGTACCTAACCTATTATTTTTTAAGAACATGTTTCGGTAGAAACATACCTACTATTAATTACAGTTTTACTTTTAATGCATTTAAGCGTATTGTTTTTCATGTTTCACATTTCTTTCTAATTCCATATCAATATGTATTTTAAATTACCCGATATTTCATAATTATTTACAGGTTGTGTTGATTATTGTAAAAATTATGCTCAAATGAGTACCCGAGATAAACCCTATCATTGGATTTCGAATGCAGTATGGTCAATTATGTGCATAATAATGTTTAAGTTTAACTATGCGTTAAGTTGTTGTACGGGAAAAGTAAGCGTATTATGCAAAGTACAATTTTTTTTATTTATATATTATGTTAATAATAATCGGTGATTTTGAACAATCAGTAAATAAGACACAGATAAGTTAAGGTTAGATATAAGTATATAACATCATCGAATTATTGAATGTTAGACGAATGAATTAAATTTAATTTTAATTCAATCCGTGAATTGAAACGAAACATAAAAATTAACTAATGAATTATATTATAATAATATACTATAAATATAACGAATATATCTATGTAAAATGATTTTTAGTCAAACATCTACGTTATCAAAAATTGGTTAAAAATGCATAAAATTATTTTGGTTTTTATTTTTGTGTTTTACGTCGTACCGGAATTGACGAAAACTGCATTCGGAAAATCAAATCATCTATTTTTCCTGGATCTCTTTTTATTTGGTATACAAAATGATTTAAAAATGTGAAAAAAATCATAATTTATTAACGTTGATTTTTTTACAGTTATAGCAATGGTGGAAACTTTTATAGTACATAAATTTCATAAGGAAGTAGTATTACATTGGACCTATGAATTTGAGGTGGAATGGAAATGTACGAATGCATAAAACGAAAATATTCACGTTACACAACAATTTTTTTTGTTTTTGAATTTGTTTAAAATTAATTATTTATTATAATTGATTTAAGAGTTGTATAATTTAATAAATATAGATATTAAATATAACGAATAATTTTAAATTAGATATAATAATAAATGTACAGAGTGATCAGAATTTCATGTTACATCCATTTTATCTGTAAATATTCGAAATAGAGAAAATTTTATAATAAGAAAAACTATTTAGTTTTATATAATCTAAAATTATTTGTATGTTGAAAAATTGTAAATACCCTTATGGGAGAGGGGTTTCAGGGATCAACTTTTTAAAATCAAATGGTAACTCCTATTTTTTATACATTCATTATATAATATAATTTTTGAAAAAAAATTTGGTGGTAAAATTTTTTTTAATATTTAATACTCCTAATATGAGAAAGATTTGAAGTTTTTAAATTGCATAGCTCATTATTAATATTATGGTTCAATCTTACAGACATCACGGCGCGGCACCAACCGCAATGTGCGCGCTTGCGATTTTTATTGCCTATGTTCTCGCATGAGAGTCTATCAGCAAAATACTCCAAGCTACCAAGCTCCAAGCTATATTGAACTGTCATTCATTTTTCATTTTGATATTGTTTATTACATTATTTATTATAATTATATCCATTTATAATCCATTATATACATTTATCTATATGTACATACATTATCATACGATATTATTATTATTTATTACCATTATTCGTATAACTGTTACTATAGAGTTATATATTAATTACTACAGTTTAACTACCAACCTATAATAACAGTTTTAACATTATACGAGAGTCGAGATTATACCTACTGCCTTTTAAACTTACATAGCGTTAAATACAAGTAGACAATATTAGACACTACGAGTTTATTGTTAGTTATGAGTTCATTTTCATTATATACATCTACGAGTATTTAGATATTTCATTTTAATTTTTACTTGTTTGTGATTGAAGAAGTGAATTAAACAAATGATAGTTATCTAGGTGGGTACCTATCTACCTATTGTAATAACACGACAACAAAGAAATTATTTGAAAGGGGAAAGATGGTTATATAGTATATTTAATGAGTTAGTTGGTTGAGGGAATAGTGTTATTATAAAGAATATGAATTTAAGTATTATTACCTTCCTTCATATGTGTTGGAAGGGTTTCGTGGTAGTAAGTTCGAAAGTCACCAAGATATATATGATTATAAGAATATTAATAAATAACACATCAATACTAAATTAATTTAATTAATTAGTTACGTTACTTTATAAATCTATTTTTTATTTGATGTTATTTTCATTTTTATTTAATTACAATTATAATTTTATTGTGAAATAAGATCTAAATGTGTCTTGGCTATTATTTAAAAGAAGAGTTATTTGCGATATATAACAATTATTTATATTCTTATTCGAGTTATATTATTTTAGTTATATCTTAATATATAAGTGTGTTAATTGTGACTTCACGAATCAGATGATTCGTAAAACCACAAATGGCTATATAAAAATAATAATAATCACTACTTTGACTCAATGACGATAACTGGAAACGGAGTTGAACTCGTAGGTTGTATAAGAGAAATAAATAAATCTGGTGAATCTGCTGATGAATGAATCTAGTATACGTCGAAACACCGTAACAACTTCCGAAATAAGTCCTCTTGAAAATGGGTAGCGTGCGGTGGTGTTGGCAGCCAAGACTACGGACCAACACTGCTTGCTGGTAGGTGTCGTCGGGTCGTATTTATAACCTTTTGAGTTCGATCTATAGAAAGGCTTTTCCCACGATGCATTATGTCGTGTTAATGAATAGCTTATGGTTTATGTTTATATAAAATGATAAAATATTGATTTTCCCACGAGCCGATCATTTATGTTGAATTATTATTATTAATCCTCTAGTCGCCGACTGTGGTTACTTTTTTATTGCATTATAGAAATGCCTTGTTATATTGCGAGTCACCGATTCCGGTGTCGCTTATTTATTTTAATAATATAAACAAATTTATTGTGGTATTATCTGAGTATACATGATCGCCGTCTTCGACGTTATGTATAATGTGTTTCATAAAGAGTTGCCTATTCAGACCGTGACGGTGTTTCGATATATGTTGATTCTTTTATTAAATATAATGAAATTTGATTAAAAGTTGATCGTTATTTAACAATATTATCATTTTATTTTATATTAAAATTATAATTAAAAGAAAATGAATAAATGATGATATTTCATAATATCCTTACACTATTAAATATACTAATTGTACCTACGATATGTTTGTCATTGATATAACAAAAAAAAAAAAATTATACCTAAAAATATATTATACCAAATGATTGCCAAAGAATACAAATATCATAATTATGTGTACAATTTTGTTTTATTATTTCAATAATAATATCCGCAATAACAATAATTATACACTGTCTCACACTCTCGCGTTAGTTTTCATCAAAGTTTATTTTTTAAATTGTATATAATAAATATTTTATTTAATATTATTATAAAATAGTGTTTAACATTAGTAATATAATAATTAATAATAATCACTATAGTATTATTGTCAATTAAGAAAATTATTATAAATTAAGTATCCAACTACCTACATTATTATAATATATACATATTAAATAGGTTAAAACTATCTATTTGTTACGTTGGTTTTAAACTTTCAAATAATGCCTTATAATATTTAATATTTTATAATTATTCACCTAATAATATAATCTACCTATATTCGACTTTTGAAATTTTTAATTAATTAATATAATAAACTGATAATCTACTGATTTTATTAGGTATTTACCAATGTTACAGACGACGAGTCCAGTAAAGTTTATAAATTTTATATTTTAGATTCTGAGAGGAGCGAAGGATGTATTGGTTTTACAATGATTTGTGTCTTTTTTTTTTCTTTTTTTTTGTTTTAATGTCTGAAGATAATGCTCCGATTTTCACGAATGTTATATGTTTTCGATTGTAAATTGGATGTAAATTGTACTTTATTAAGTTCATTTTTGGAATTTCTCAAAATTGACCACATGCCACACAAAAAAAGTACGAAAAAATAACAAAAAAGGACTTTTTTCCTCCGACGAATTTGATTCATCAGCTAAATTTGCTTATTATAGGAACCATAGTGATAATATAAATATTATTGTTACTAATAGCAAGCAAAATAATAATAATGTTGAAACAGAAATTTCCATCGTAAATCTTATAATATTTATTTGAGCACCTCCCTGGGGTTAGCCATATCACAGATGATAGATCATACTATCATTGATCAATTACTAAGGTCTATAATGATAATTAACGAACCATTCGGTGATATATATATAATATTGTAATTGTTAGGTGATTTTTTCCAATTATCTAGAATTAGCTAGAGGGTAAAATGAAAAATGAAGACAAAAAAATGGTATTTTTCACCAAAACTGAAAGTTCGACGAATTTGGTTTCAATATTTTACGATAACTCAGGAAATTTTGAAGTTAGAGTCTTAAAATTTTTATTAAGTATTCACATATGTTATATATATGTGTGGTTAAATTTAGGAACCGTTTTCAAAAAATAATAGACGTTGAATATTTCGTAAAATTCTATACCTAAATACAGTGTTTGATAAAATTAGCAATTTTTGGCATCAATGTCTGAATATTTTACTGGATTATTTTTTTTTTTTTTTTTACATAAAAATCCTTAATTTCAATTTTTTTTATAGCTGTTTAAATTTGATATTTTTAGTAAATAAAAAATCTTATGAAAAAAAATGGCGAAAATGGGCATTATATGACGTAACTTCGCTTAGAATCGGTTTTTCGAATGAAATGGTTTGCCATTGGCCCATTGCATTCATATTATAATTAAAATTAAACACTATGATTACACACCTGTATCCTTTCCACACCTGCATCCCTTCCCTTGCTTTTTTAAGTTTTAATAATTAAATTACACTACTAATTTACCTACATTAAAAAAAATCAAAATGTTTCAATCATATCTTACGCAAAATCCAAATTTTCAAGGTTCTGAGTTCGATTATTATAAAATGGTAGCAGAAGCTGCGGAAACGGTAGTATGCGAAATAGAAGAGTTGAAAGAGGTAAGTAATAAAGTAATAAATTATTAAATGTTTCTTTAACAAATATTATAATAAATAAATACCTAATTAGTAATAATTTTAAACGTGTATTTTTACGGGAACTCCAGCACCACCCCCCATAAAGACGCCACTGCACTTTACACCTGTATCTCTCCACAGTTCCACATCATACATCAACATCCTTTCCCTTGCTTTTTAATAATTTTTATGCACCCGTCCTAATTAAATTAAACTCTGTATACGTGGGTAAAAATATTCTGTTTTCATCATATCGACCATGAAAATAATAATCGAAAGCATTATTATTGTGTAATTCTAATGACAATTGTAAATTATTTTCGTGTACAGTTATCATCTGAAAACTAAAACATTATTAAATTTACTCGTATATTTGTTATTTAATAATAATAATTATAATCTAGTGTAAACTAAAAAACGAATACACCAATAATTCAATTTTTATTCGTGATCGTGTATTTTTTTTATTATTTTGACTTCGACCGCCCCAACCCTAATTGATTTTTTCGATTTTTCATGTCCACGTTAGAAACAGAAAGAAAATGAAAATTTAAAAAAAAAAAATAAATAATAATAATAATAAAAATAAAATTATAAAAACATTCATGTGGAACAAAATTTTATTAGGTACACTATATATTATGTATTATCAAATACGATGTACTTCGACAGCAATCTTAGGCCTAGGACATAAAATACAGACGAACGCCATTAAAAATTGTTTCCAAGCGGACTGAACAGGAACAGATGAGTAAATATTGATATCAATTATATCGATACGATTTCTCTCGTTGCGACAGACTCGTGGGCACAATGATGTCCCATCGTTGTCGATATCAATAATGACCACAAAAACGTCGTCCAATAACGTACTGCACACTTTTTGCACCGACGACGATAATCGCAACCGATCACCTCTATGACTATTAATGTGTCTCACGAATATCGACGAATCGTTCGGGATACTTTTGTTGAACGCCGTAAATGTCGGGACGATCGGGTCATCTGGATCTTTTGAATTATTAAACATTCTCCCCAATGAATTTTTGATTTGTTGTTGTCAATGTTTAATAAAAATTAAGTGTATTAAATTTCATAATAATATTATTCTGTCTAGAACTGTTAGACCTTAGACTGCGTCATCGAGTTGGATACTTGTTAAAGTCGGTTAGAAAATTGGGAATTTTTTTAGTTTTTCAAACTAGGATAGACTCTCCAAGGATATAACGATAAAATAAAGGTAAGTTTGGTTATAATATTATTAGTAGTTACGCTGAGGTCATGAGATCTTGTAGTCTTCGAGACCTCATTTCCCCCTAATGGTGATGTCAAATCTGAGTAATATACTGTTAAAAAAAAACTTACAATTGTACTTATGTTGTCGATGATACGCGACCTGACGGTAAAGTAAAAAGACTTTTGTAACTATTTGAACCCGTAGGTAAAGTATTAACGGTTAGTTAATAAAAAAAAATTTTACTGTTGTTATAAGATCATTTATGGAATAAGTTGTATATTAAATAAACGAATTGCAGTTGTTGCCAAGAAACCGTTTTTTTTATTATCATTATATTAATGTAAACTCTTTTTCCTGTTTAAATCGATAAAACAAGTAAAATAATCATAGGCATATACATAAGGGGGGGATATCAATATGGTTGATAGATCCCTTCCATAACTTTTTTCAAATATAAATCATACGATATAGAAATTAGAAATTAAATTATTAAAGTAGATATTTAAAATGAAACACGGAAAAAAGATAAAAATTGTTTTTATCAGTAATTCTCATAGTTGTTGATTATAATCTGAGACAGGACTTTAGTGGACGAATGCGTTTTACCGCTAATTAAATAAATAAAATAACACGTAGATTTAATAATAAGAATAATATGTTAAATATATTTTCGGCACGTGTACAATTATTTTCGAGAACACGTGAATAACGAGTCAATATATTAATTATTGATTGTTGGTTCCACGAGCGTCGGTCACAAAAAAGTGTTAATTTGGGCACGACGACGATTTTGTGGATGCGAACAAATACTTGTATGTCTTTTAATTTAATAAGTTCGTAAATTATACAAGTTTTTTCTCGTGTATTAATTATATTAACTTTTACAATTGTTTTTGAAAAAGATTTAATTTTATATGTTTGTATTTTATTTGGTTCATATTTATTATTCATTTTAAGAACACAATTATTATAAAATTCTAATTTATTTTGTTTTAAATTAATTATTTTTATATGATCATTTATAAAATCTATTCCTATTATTCCTTTGGATTGGAAAGTTATTTTTTACTATATGAAATAATTTTTGATCCAATTTTTAAATGTAATAAAGTATAACCTAAGCTTTTTAAATTTCCCGATATACCTTCTAAATTAACTATTGAATCGTCCCAATAGTTGTTCCTTTGCGTAATTCACAGATTTTTATAAGACTAGCCTGAGCTCCAGTATCAATCATAGAATTTATTTTTATTTTAACATCTGTAGAAAATATATCACAGAATAAATTATCGTTTTGTGTTATATTAATTTCAGAAATTTGTTTTGAATTATTATAATTTGATTGGTTAATAATTAATAAAAGTCCATTTTATTTTTTCAATAAAGGACAATACCGTATCTAGCCCCCTTCATAGTAGTGATAACCGCAGAGATTGGTCGCACTATGAAACTTTATAGATCATATTATACTCATATATCATATATTATGATCTAAGGGAAAAACTCTCCGGCTCCATATTCTTATCACGCACGCGGGTATTGATATGGTCATATTCTGTGACATTGTGTTGGTTTCTTATCAATTAATGAAGTTATAAGTTAATAAATAATAAGTAATAGCCATTTATTTTTATTTTTTATTATATTATTATTGAAAATTGAAACATGAATATTTATAATTACACATCACAGTCTTTACACAAATATTAATAAATTTTTAAATATTATATTATTTTCTTTTTTGTTACTGTGTCTTGGCAAATGGACTTAATGAAAGTATACACTGATGTACCGGGATGACTGTATAACTGATATTATTAGGTTAAAACAAAAGAACAACGAGTTTCTGTTAAAAATAATCTAACCTACTTTATTAAATTTGTATTAAACTAAAGCTAGAGGTTCTGAAATATCTAAAATAATATAAAATAAGAGTTTCTGTATAAAACATCAGAGGTTCTGTGATTGAGTGCTCGTATACTACAAGACTAACTGCTCGACTCTACCGTGAGAGCCCGTTCGGTTGTGTCGCCGTTGGAATCCGCTGACTAAGCGTATTCCTTCAGCTCGACCGCTCCCACAGTCTCGTAGGCCTTGTAGTTTTACAATATCAGCACTTTGTTGTACAGGGTACAACATACATATGATAATGTACAGGGTACAACAACACATCATGTGATTAAGTAAAATTATGTATATAAATAACATACATTTTAATACTTTTTATATTATTTATTACCTACTATGTACCCTTTGATATTTATTTAAAATTTAGGTTAAAAAATAGTTTACTTGTAAATAAATAATGAAAATTTGCAATTGTTTTCTACAACATTTATTAATTTAAATTACATTCAATAACAGGTTAAAAACAGTACAAACATTAAAACATTACTTCTCCCACATTCTTACATTCAACGTCAATAAACCATTACTTACCACATCTTTAACCAAACGCTCCTTATTGTCTGAAATTGCCCAAGTGTATGACCCCTGTGGTTGGCTTGCACCACTCATCATCATATCAAAATTAATTATGCAGGAGCTTTGGAAATCCAGTCTTAATTGGGATGACAGCTTACCAGAACAACTCTTACGCACCTGGAAAACTCATCGTTTGTCTTACAATAGTTTAAATGAATTTTCTATTCCTAGGTGCATCACTCATACGATAGGCACTAACATCACTTACTCACTACACGGGTATAGTGATAGCTCTGAAAAGGCCTATGCCGCCGTGGTCTACCTTGTATGCTCTAGCGTCGAACATACAACTTCATTTTTGTTGACATCCAAAACTAGAGTCGCTCCTATAAAACAATTATCCATACCACGTCTGGAATTGTGCGGTGCTCTTTTATACTAGCTGACCTAGTTCATTCGTTGTCGCTTGACAATACTCTTACTTCTATCAATCTCTGGACAGATTCTACCATCACATTGCAGTAGATTAAAAGTGAGCCCTATCTGTGGAACACATTTGTTGCTAATCGTGTAGCCGATATACATACTTTAGTTCCTCTAACGCTCTGTGGAGACATGTTCCTTCAGAAGACAATCCGGCAGATGTCGCTTCTCGTGGACTTGGCGGGGATAAACTTATTTGTTGCGAACTCTGGTGGAATGGACCAACTTGGATGACATCTTCTCCTGATGAGTGGCCGTTACAACCTGATCTACTACCCAGTCCTACCCAGTCCTAGAGGAGAAACCTCCAAGAGTAATCTTTGCTCTGAGTCAATTAGACAATAGCCTTTTAAACAGGTATTCCAATTTAGAACGTTTATTACGTATTACTAGTACTACTAGAACGTCAAACCGGGCATATTACTGTGAAGGAACGTCGTCGAGCATTACATCATTGGATTCGACATGTCCAACATCTACAATTTACTTCTGAGATTCATCAACTCAAAACAAAAAATCCTCTTCACGGTCAAAGTAAATTGAAAAGTTTAGCTCCTTTCCTGGACAGTACTGGTTTAATGCGTGTGGGTGGACGTCTCTCTCAATCACAACTCTTGTATGATACGAAACACCCAATTTTACTACCCAAATCGTCTGTGTTAACCAATCTACTTATCACACAAGTACATCTACTTAATTTACACTCTGGACTTAATATCACTCTGAGTATTCTACGACAGAATTACTGGATTGTACACGGACGAAGTACTGTCAAAAAATTATTACATTAATGCATTCGCTGTCAGTGACCTGACTACTGATCAATTTATTGCTACGTTAAATCGTTTTATTTCTCGCCGAGGTTATCCAAACTCAGTTTATTCTGATAATGGTATCAATTTTGTCGGTACTAACAATTCGTTACATGCTATTTATCAATTATTGCGTCAAACCATATTTCAAGACCACGTTCACAATTTCTGTTTGCCTAAAGAAATCGAGTGGAAATTCATACCACCATCTTCCCCTCAATTTTGTGGTATATGGGAAGCCAACATCAAGGCTTGCAAGTCCATCCTACAGCGTATCACTGGCCCAACAATTTATACTTTTGAGGGGTTAACTACTTTATTTTGTCAAATAGAAGCTACATTGAATTCAAGACCGTTGTGTGCAAAATCCATGGAATGAAGCCACAGATTACACAGCTCTCACTCCAGGTCATTTTCTTGTTGGCCACCCTTTACTCGCGTTACTCAATCATGACTTCACTTCTAAACCCATGAATCGACTAACACGTTGGAACCTTGTCCAACAAACCTATCAGAGTTTTTGGAAACAATGGTCTTCTGATAATCTTACTACACTTCAACAACGTCATAAGTGGCAAAAACAGAAATCTGATCCCCAAATTAATGACCTAGTCATCATTCGAGAAAACAACACACCTCCATCTACTTGGCCTCTAGCTCGTGTCCTCGATGTTCACCCAAGCCCTGTTGACCAAAGGGTCCGCATTGTCACTCTTCGTAGTTCAAGCTCCATTTTCAAAAGACCCTGTGTGAAGCTTATACGACTGCCTATTAATTCTTAGTACAAATTTATATCTAATACTTGTTAATTTAAATTTATAATATTGTTATTAATAATTTTTTTCGTGTTTCGTGTTTTGTGTTTATGTTTTTTTTTTTTTGTTTTTGGATTTAATAGTTTTTTCTTTACTCTTGAGAGGAATCTCTCAAAGGGTGGGGTATGTTAAGTGATAATTACTATCGTTGTACCATTTTCAGTATGTTGCACAGATATCTATGTTATCTATGTATAATATAGATATCTGTGTTATGTTATCATGATTTTGCTTATATTCCTATTATTCCTAACCTAAAATGTAATACAGTCCACTTATTATTTTTGTTTTTTTTGTTTTTTGTTCGAATTATTTAACACATGCACGTTTGTTCCATTCACGTTTTCATAAATTCATTATACGTACATCACACAAAAATGGTTTTTAATCACACATATGCTAACTAGTTTATTACACGTATTACAGATAACATAACCATTTTACAAAATAAATATTTATATATTAAAATTTACTTTTCGTGCCTAAATTTTGCGCAAAATTTTCGATAACTTCATCAACATTCAATTGTCGTGCACGTTGATTTTCAATGGAAATTATTGATAGTCCATTTAGACTCTTCTGCCATCGTACTGCGTAAATAGATTTTTTTTATTTTAAGTTTTGAGAAAGATCTCTCAGTAGGTGCAACTGTTATTAGCAATGTTAAATATAAAATAAAAGCAGTGCATACATCTGGATATGTTGTTGTAAGAGGAGAATGTTCAATTAATAACAGTTCCGCAATATCTCTCTTGCTGTTTTGGACTTAGTTAGTCTTTAAAACACGACCTGAATGATAGTATTTGGTGAACAAAATCTGGTGAAATATTTTGTTCATATTTCTTTTGTAATGTGTTGTTATGTGCAGTATTAATTTATAATTTTTTATCCATTATTTATATTTTTATTATTTTTTTTTTTTTTTTTTTTGTCGTAATTTACAGTATACAAAACTACTGTGAGTTCGACAAGTCTCTTTGCATTATGCCTATAGGGCATGATAAAATCACGGGGCCCCATATTTTCCTATATGGGCTTGGGATAATATATAGCCTATATAACCTAACCGGTGGCCCCGGCCTAGATACGCCACTGCTTGTGTTGTCTAACATTGTGCAATTAGCACCTTCAGAAGTTTTTAGTTCATTATGTATGAGTAGACTCTTATACGCTGCTTCAAATTGTGCAGGTGTGGGATTATTATTAAATCCTCCTTTTGCTCTAATAGCAGAAAAAAACATTTCAAGATAATCTTGAGAAATTTTGTATGTTAATAAAAAATTTAATTTTTTAGTTTTAACTAATTCATTATATAAATTCATTAAACAATAGAAATTATTTTTTTTTAAATTATTAAATCCAATTTTATATTAATATTAATTATAATTGGAAATTTTCATATTTTACCTACTATAATGCAATACTTAATAAGTTTTAGATAAACTTGCTCCAGATAATTTATAAAAAATAGCTAAATATATTTTTATATTAATAGCACTTTAGTGTAACGCTCCTATAAAAGTCTAACTTAATCCAACAGGACTAATACCATTCTATCTATAGCCATGGCTGAGCTCAACTATCACACTTGACCGTGTCGTGCCGTGTCGTGTAAATTAATCTTCTCTGATTGGCTGAACCACGCGGTTCCATTAAGGTATACCATATGGTATGTAGACATTTTATCACACGTTACCACAGTAACCAAACGTTACCACATAGTTGAATATTTTCAACTTTTAACCGTGTGGTTACTGGTTATATTTATTTATATATGCTCTGCAGAAAAAATTTTTAATATAAAATACTAATTTATATTATTAAATTTTGTCATTTTGTGTAATATTATTTACGAATTATTATTTACCAATTCGCTTTTCCAACTTTCTATACTGTTATATACATATATATTATATATACGAATATAATATAATTATATACTATAATACTGGTTTACTGAAATAATTTTTATTTTTGACTTTTTATTTAGTGTAGCGATTTAAATTATTAGCAATGTCATTTGTCAAGGTAAATATACTTTTATGAGTATTGAATCTTACTATTTACATATATAATTTAATAACTATATTTACAAATACATTTAATTTATTTTATATTTTGTAAAAATGTAGAACAATTTAGTGCTTTAATGCATGCATAGTTAACTTTTTAAAAATTATTTATACACATTCATTCACTTGATTCATTGTTTTTCTGCTTTAATCTTGCTTTAATCTTGCTTTAATGCTTTTAGGGAAAATTCTGCTATGGCTGTAATGTTTTTGTATTACAATCTGCGAAGAATCATGTTTGCCCTCAAAGTATACAAATAATAGTTATAAATACATTTATTGATAATTTAGCACTAGTTTTACTGTATATTTAATATTTACAGAACATAATGAGTTTGTTCAAAAGGATGAAAGTTCTTGTAATGTTTTGAATATTCCTCCAACTGAATCTACAAATTTGTTTGAGTCATTATCAGATAATGATGAAATACAGAGCACATCATTAACAGGTATTTTCAAATTTAATTTGTAAAACATTTAAACTATAAATATTCTTTGATTTATTATAGATATTCCTAAGAAAGGAAAGTATGCTAATATGGACCATAAAGTTGTTGGGGTTTCTAAAGAAAATATGATAGACCTCATTACTTCAGTAGAAGTAAGCAGACCCCTTTGGAATATTAGAATGTCCTTAGCAGAAAGATCTGAAAGTATCAAAAACAATTTATGGAATAAAATATTTCTTCAGTTTAATGGTATGAAAATCTATTTAATAATATCTTATTAATTTGTCATGATAAATTGCCCTGATGTTTAGGCAAATATTCTATTCAAGGATTAAAAAAAAGCTGGAAATATCTTAAAGAAAGATATACCAGGGAAAAAAAAGCAGGAGTAAGTGGTTCGGCAGGAGATAAAAAAGAATGGCCGTATTTTAATTATTTAAGATTTTTAGATGAAGTTTCTCTGGTTGAAAAATGGTAAAAAAAAAATTTATTACTAGAAATATAAACATATTTTAATTTTATTGTGTACAAATCTTTGCATAGTACTGTTGATAACTTGAGGCCCAATTGTATCGAAAATACTTCGAATCAAAAAGAAGACAGGAAGTCCATAAAAAGTATGTATTTTATATTATTTTATACTTTAGCCCTGAAATTAACCATTTCATTAAGTATTTTATCAGAATACTTTTTAATATATTACAATAATTATTTTATTAACACTAAAAAATAAATGTTTTATTTTAACAGGATCTGCTTTGGAAAGTCAAATGGGATTGATGATTGAAGAGCTTAAGCATAGTAGACCTATTCCACCTCCTGATAACTTATATATTGAGTCTGAGTCCAATGATGATACTAAGTTTAGTTCATATTTGCCATCTTTAATGGCAGAATTACCAAAAAAGAAAAAAATTATTCTTCAAGGAAAACTTATTGCTATAGTCATTGAACAAATAAATGATCATACATATTAAATAATAATATTTTAGGTTTTAAGGTTCTATTTAACCAGTAGTTTTAAAAAAAATAATGTTCTTACTAATTATTAATTCTTACTACTAATTTACATAAATATTGTTTATTTGTTTTTTTATTTTTAATATAATATAATATTTTACATTTTTGTGGTTAGTTATGTACAATTTATTTTATAAAATTACATTATACATTGTCATACTGAAATGGAACACAACCTTCTGTGACAAAGTAATCAGTTAGTTTTGACCTGATTTTTTTTGAATTTTGGTCATAAAAATTTGATCCCATTTGACCCACTGGAACTAAACTGATCGAATTTTGGTCTGCAATTCTTTCAGTTTCACCATATAAAGTAGGCGAGTAATATGTGCATAAACCTAAAAAATTTATTTATAATAAATATTCAAATGCATGCAAAGAGTTCTTATTTGTTTGCTTTTAATGGATAACATATTATATACAATTTTGGTAAACATAATCAAAGTGTTGTATTACCTGACTCAGTTTCTTTTTTTTTTATGTAATTATGAAGAACCACAGTTGCTTTGATGATGGCCATTACAGTTTGCTCAGAAGCAATAATTACTCTTTGGTATATACGCCATCTCGATACTAATATTCCAAAACAATTTTCAATACACCTCCTTGCCCTGCTCAATCTGAAAATATAAAATAATTGGTTAAATTATAAATATTGTTTGTTCATACACATTTTGTATTCAGCTGACATCTAGTAATTACAATTATTTAGTTATTACTTAATAAATCACCTATAATTAAAAATGGCACATTTTAAAGATAACTTTGAAGTTCCTCGTCCTGGATATGGTCTCATTAAATTGGATAAAAGTGGGAAAGCTTCATCTGCCACAATGAAATAAGGACAATCTTTAAAATTTTCACCTATAGGTGAAGGTGTAGGAAAATTAAATTCATTCTGTAGTATTCTTCTACCCATTTCAGATGCCCTGAAAACTCCTCCATCACTACACCTGCCTGGCATTCCAATATCAACACAAGTAAAATTATAATTGGCATCACATAGTGCCAAAAGAATGGTACTATGTGTACCTTTATAATTGTAATTCATGGAACCACTATTTGGAAATGCCTAGAAAAAATTAATATTTGATTATAAGTGAATTGAAAGACAATGTATTGGTGTTTTATACACTAATTAAAAAATGTAAATGTGCATGTTTACTTGATGTACAACATGTTTTCCATCTAAAGCTCCAACACAATGAGGCATTTGCCACTTATTAAAGAACTCGTCGGACAATTTTTTCCATTCTACTTCAGTAGGTTTAATTAATACCTAATAATATTAACAAAAAGTTTAGTACAGAATTTAGGTATGCTGATTCAACATAATTACATCATTGTTTAATAAATCCCACAAAGCATTACAGCATTCTAAAATTATTTTTGAAACGGTGGATTTGCCAATTCGAAAATTAAACATTACGTCAGTCATGCTTTCACCAGCAGCTAAATATCTACACAATAATTTAATATCATATTTGTTTATAGACATTATGTACTGACTAAGCGACTAACCTTAATGTAGCTGCTAACATTTCTCCAACTGACAAAATATCAGGTCTTGATGGACTTCTCTGAATAGATGGGCCCATTAAAATAACAAGCTCTTCAAATGTAGTTGATGACATTCTGGTAAAGTTGAAAAACAGGTACGAATTTGACAGTTTATGGTCATTAATCATAGTGTGAAAATGACCATGATCTAAACGTTCTTGTAGCAAAGGCCTGACATACCATCTACAAAAAAAAAAAAAAATAATTGATAATATTATACTGGTGTTATTCAATAAATATGCATTTAAATTTAATTAATTACTTTTTCTCTGTTTTATAATAATATTCTTCCACAAGATTCATAACTCCTGAAATAATACAAATTTTTCTTCTGTACATTTGTTTATTATATTCATGTAACTTATAGTGGTACAATTTTCGTTTGAGTGCGATCGATGACATCATAAAATATACAGAGTCTGAAACGTCTAAATTTGAAACTACAATAATTGTAAGTAACTTGAACTGTTTATGATAGTTTGTTAAAGTTAAAGTTAAAACTTAAGAGTAAACAATTTGTTGAAATTTAAAATGTTATCACAGATTATAATATATATAATCAAGACACTAAGTATAATATCTATAATTGATAAGAATTTTGGTATCATTGGTATAACATAATTAAAATAAACACGAGAAACGCACGGCACGACGCACACGATCATAAAAACACGACACGGCACGACACGGTCAAGTGTGAACCCCCCTTAAAGCCGCGTTCCCACTACACCGTATCGTGTCGTGTCGTGTAAATTTCTTATTTCTGATTGGCTGAACCACATTGGTTAAAGTTTTATACCATGTGGTATGCTGTGTATTTTTTGCACGTTTTTGTAATAACCAAACGTTACCACGAAGTTGAATATATTCAACTTTTGACCGTGTGGTTAATATTGGTTATCCAGTAAAATTTAATAATACACATTTTATAATAATAAATTAATATATAATTAATATATGCCTTCTTTTAATTCTATTTCTTTCTAAATTTTCTTTTTCGTATAGGTATATCAATGATATAATACAAATTTGTCTTCTTTTAATACACTTGTTATATTCATTTATATAATAATTATTTAATTTACGTTTTAAATTTTGATTCATTATGAAATTTTATATGAAATAATTATATGATATAAAATTCGGATTCAATTTTTTCTGAAAGAAAGAGAATATTACATTAATAAAACATTAATAAATAGTTTATTTTTTTTTTTTTTTATCATAATAAGAAATAATAAAAATATTACAAAGTGCAATTTATTTTATTTAAAAAAACGTGGGAATGAAAATATGATACCAGGTTACCACATGGTATATCTGATAATGACATTGATTGAAATCGAAAAAAATACACGACACGACACGACACGGTGTAGTGGGAACGCGGCTTAACGTGTGGTATAGGTGGTTAAAATGTGGTAGCCGTGGTTAATTAATTTTTATCAACAATTAAAATATTCTTATCATTTATTACAGATTCACAGATCATTTTACATTTTGTAAATTATAATTATTATTATTATTTTGTAAATTATAATATAATATACATAATAATAATATTACTTTTTTTCATTTTTTGAGTACCATAAGTATAATAGTACCAATTTCCTTTTATATACACTCAATTCATAGTTATACTTCTCAATTTCACGTTTTCGTTTCATTTTTACAAAAATCAGAGAAATCACGGTTAAAAATTAAAACAACACACAACTGATAATTTGTAAAAATTAATGTTAATTTTTAATGCAAATGATGGATATGATATGAAGGTACCTAAATTAGTAATTACTAATTACTAACATATTTTTTCTTTTCAGTTTTTAATTTTTTCAAAGAAAATATTAATAAATACATATACAGGTACAAAAAAGTTTAAAATAAAATAAAATTTTTGAAACAAAATTTTAAATTATAATAAATAGGTATTTTGATTTTGATTATATTTATATATTGTATATTTTATTATTTTACTAACAATCGTTCAGTTCCAATAACAAATTAATAATTATAATATAATAACAAATACAACTTGTTGATACAAAACAAATGAAATTTTTTTCGCGGGCATAGCAATTACTGATTTGTTTACCAGGCTTTTTATTACCAAGTTGGTATTAAACATTTACCATTGTTAACCATGAGTAACCTTAAAGACCACGCCCACTTCTAAAATCGACACGACACGACACACGACGTAGCTGTGATACCCCCTTTAGTTTATACTTTTATATACTCGATTCAGAATAAGATCGGTAGTTGGCGGCGACGAGTTTTCGTCCGTTTCGGTCAGAGGTTTCCACTTCCTAATCGCCCACCAATTTGCATTCGATACTTACAGCGCTGCGTTACAATCGTGGCGAGTATGTGTATTATTATATTATACAATTTATTCATCCCTCCGTGCGCGCTCGTTTTTACGTGTTCTCGCATAGTGCATTTATGCGTTTCGAAATTTTTAATTTTTAAACTTGTAAATATATTGACGAAATTTTTTTAATTTGTAAATATGTATATTGACGAAATTTTTTTATTTTGTATGAAATAATTTTTACCTGTGTAGTATAATAAGTAGAATGTTTGTAATATATTTAAAAATGGTTAAAATTATAAAAAAAATGTTTTTATTTAATTATTATATTTAATAAATTTATAATCCTTATTATAATTGTATTTAATATTACGTAAATATTACGATTACGATACGTACGTAAGCATTCGTCTGTGTACACTACACATGACGCGGCGTACGAAACAATTCAGTACCGCACGGCGCGTGACAGTCATTGAGTGGGCACAATGTATTTTAAATTATGTGAACACGTTAATTGTCATTACTAGAATAAACGACGCTCCCGTAAAAGTTGTGGCGCTAGGCACCCAACTTAAATCGACGCCACGCCCATGCGCAGAAGTTGGCCGGCAACTACCGATCTTATTCTGAATCGAGTATAGGTCTATGGTACGTCAGATCTCAGATTGCAGTGTTGGCGCCGTTTCATTTGCCTGGTGTCATTGTTACGTTACGCCGTCGCCATTGTTTTATACGTGTTTTCGTTGTCTGATGTGACGTCGGTATTTTGCCCTATGAAATCGTTGTGCGCCATAATTTTATTATTGTCGAGTCGTAACGTGTTTTACAAATATTTACATTAGTTGATAGTTCGTACGTGCGTTCTACGCTAATGACACGGTGCGTTAAGTTTAACGACTAATTGTTATTATTTTTAACGTACTTATAAAAAAAAGGTCTCGTTTTGTTTGCGTTTTTGAAATATATTTCAAGTTTTTTCAACAATGGCCGGTTTTATCAGCGTACCCGTTGACGAAGGTAATGTTACCTTTGAAACTTTCGTAGACAAATATTATTGTTATCTAACACAGTTACAAAATATTATTCACCCATTAGTACATATGGAACGAAAAATAGATATTTATTCATATAAAATATATGTTTTTTTTTTTTTTTTTTTTGTTACGTATGTTACTTCCCCCAAGCGTGCGATGGGAAATTTTCTTTCGATTTTCAAATTTTTCATCTACGAATAATATATCGTTAGGTATATTCTTTGGATATTCATATTTGTTATTTAGTTTTTATCTTCATAATTTCAATACGCATAATAATTGTGTATTACACTGTTACTTTGTTGACTGTTCCGGTCAAACTAAATAAGTTTTTTGTGAAATTTTACAACCTTAGTGGTTAGGTTGTGACCTTTTTAACCTAACCCATTGGTTAGGTTTTAACCTTTTAATAACCTTAGTTTTTAAATATACAATGTTTTTATTTTATTTTTCTGTATTCTATGAATTGTACAAAAGAAATTTGTACATACATGTAGTATTTACAATCCTAATAGAATAAATCAATATGCATTATGCTTTTTTAGGTATATCCCTAAGTATATTTCAACTTAATAATTATTAATTTTTCATTTTATATTATATAATATTATATTATATATTATATTATTATATATATATTTAGATTTTTAAATATTATTGCAATTAAATTACAGGAATTAGTATTAAAAATGAAAATGATGATCCAGAAATAAATGCTATGGCTCTTAAAATAAAGAAAGAGAATGTTCAAAATACAAATGATTGTGAAGATATTTGTAGTATAAAAGGTAAAAAGTTTTGAAGGAAACATTATATACAATTTTATTTAATATTTTTATGTCAATGTAGGTGAATTCAGTTGGGAACAAATTGGTATAACAGCTATACCATATATCATGCGTATAATCAATAGTGAAAAATTAAAATTTGTGTCTGTAAGAGTTGCAGAATCTCAGTTACTTTCGAGATTTTTAAAACGTTTACGTGTTGATGTAATAACATGCGCATCAGTCAGAAGTTATTTTATTACAGAGTCTGAAGCTAAGTTATTAAATGAAATTAATGTTAAACACTCTGATAAATTAGCATACGGAAAAGAACCATTCCAAACCGGTAAAGATTATATCGTTCGTTTAGAGGATGTTATTGAGTTTTATACTTTTCTTGATGTATGTTATTGTAAATATTTTTGTCCTCAAATTTTTGGAACTCAAAAATGTGGTTTCATTTGTATTAACTCAGAATTTGTTGTTCCATATTGCTATAAAAATAACCGAAAGTACATTCCACTATTTTTTTTTGAAGGAGAAATGGAATATTTAATGCATTGTGCTCTTAAACTAGAAAATTGGGATTTGGCATATCTTAAATTCTGTTTAAAAATTCAGGGTATTAGGAATGAGCTTTTTGCCGATGACTCATGCATTGTGATAAGTCTTGATGATATCAAGAATTATTTTCCACCAGATACTTCTTTTGAGGAATATTGGCCATCCCTTGTGGTTGACAATAATTCTCAAATATATCCACCAGGTGCCTGGATAAGAGCACCTTCTGCAGTACTTAATTACGTACCTACTTCTGAAAATATATTGCCACAGAATACTTTGACAGCCCCCACCCCTGTGGTACCATCACTTAACATGCCAATAACTAATAGCACATATCAAAACGGATGGACATCTGCTTATGAAATAAATCAAACAGTATGTGTTAATAATTTTTAAATTCAATTTTGCTTCAAAATATTTAAATATTTTTTGCTATGATATTGATTATAGTTTTTAACATATTTTAAATATTTTTAAGGTTAGGTTAGCTATTTGGGACTTCAATATATTTTTCAATTTTACATATTATATATAGGTATACTAATGTTTACTTTTTTATAAAATAATTTGTATTAACCTCCTGTAACTGAACATGGTATTAAAAATAAATAAATTTTAATTCTGTAAAAAGTAATAATAAATAATAAATATTATAATAATAAATTTATTGATTTGTTTAATTTGTTTACTATGTTTTCTAAGAAGTACATTTTTGATAAAAACATTAATTACCATCAAAAATTCGAAAAAGATTTTAAAAGTAATATATAAAACCCAGAAATAAGAGACAAATATTTTTATTTATTATTTAAATTATGCAGAAAAATATTTTCCAATTTTCTAAAACTTTAAAAGCCATCAATTTACATTTGTATGATGGTTATAATTCATAAGTTTTGTTAAAACTTGTAAGCCAAACAAACAAAAAAGCATAATTTCCTAAGAACGTGAAATATTTTAATAAAATGTTTTTTTCTGCTGTAGTTAGTTAACATCTTTATGTTAAAATATATATATTATAATTTCACGTTCTTAGGAAATTATGCTTTTTTGTTTGTTTGGCTTACAAGTTTTAACAAAACTTATGAATTATAACCATCATACAAATATAAATTGATGTCTTTTAAAGTTTTAGAAAATTGGAAAATATTTTTTTGCATAATTTAAATAATAAATAAAAATATTTGTCTCTTATTTCTGGGTTTTAAATAATTTTTTTTAAATTATATTTAGCATATATATTTTACATTATTTTAAAGTAATAGTATATTTAGACAACAGTATTTAGGTATCTTATGGTATGAAGTTAAATCTAATTGTCATTGAAGTACTTATTTGTTTTATATATATTATATTAAATATTGGTATGTTTTTTTTTTTTTATGAGTTATTATATTATTATTTATTATTCATTTTTTATTTGATTGTGTTCAAATCGACAATTCTAAATTTTATTTATATTAATTTTTCAGTTTAGAGCTTTGTTGGGTCTTATTCCACCACCTCCTTCTCTGCGTGCTAGTTCATCTTCTACTGTTAGGTAAGTGTATTTGTTTAGTTAATACTCTTATCAATGTACTAAGAATGAATAATAACTATTTTTGCTTTCAGTAATTCTGTTATATATATAACATTACATGATCCATTAAATCAAATGCGTTAATATTATGGCAATAATATACAATCCAGTAATCATGTTCAACAACAACAACAGCAGCTCTATCTCTATCTCTATCTCTACTAATCTACTATAGTGCCACAAGTTTATGGTACTCGTATAATACCAGTGAACAGTTCAAATACTCAACAGTGAAATGTGTTGAGAAACCTTACAGTTGCAACCAGAGGCGTATTTAAAAAAAATTGTATACTGTTAAAAACAAAATTACATTACATTATTACGTATAATTATGGTGGTAAAAATTTGTGTTTTTTTGTTATTAAGTTATCCCAAAATTTTGACTTGGCACCCCCTCCCCAACCAAGTCTCTGGAACCGTCCCTGTGTGGTAATATCGTAGATTTTTGATTACATTTTTATTTTTTATCACTGTTCTATATTATTATGTTTGAATTCAAGAAAATTGTGTCATTACAATTGATTTCCACGCAAAGCGTTACATAATATAGTATTCGAATATACGTATATATAAAATATATATTATTATTATAATTTGTAATATTATAGTGTAATAATGTTGGTGGCAATAATATTAACTGTTATTATTATTAGAGAGGACACGTGTTGGAAATAATATATGTTTGAGAGGGAATAAAAAATAATAATAATAATAAATAAATAAAAAATTTAAATCAATGAAATCAAAAGTGTTTTACAGATTAAACCTGTTGCGTCATCGCCTCATCGGCTTCTGTTATATATTATTATAGGGGCGGTTGTTTAAGCCAAAACGAATGAAAAATGAGGGTAATCCAGGTTATATTATAATGCTAATATTCTAATTTCTTTTTACTTCTAGTACTACACACACATGGACATTGCCATAGGCGTAATTTCACTAAAATTCAGGGGGTGCAAAACTAAACAGTTAAAGTTATCTATTCTTTCCAAAATTTATTTATATCTATTGTCAATTATCTTGTTATTCAAACGTTTATTTCGTAATAATGGCATATTATTACAACAGTTTATTGGAAAAATAAAAAAAATTCGATCAACAACAATAATATGTCACCGTTTACAGTAGGTAACGCGTTTTCATTATATATTAATATTATATTTCCATAGTCGCAACCGTAAATAAATTAATAATATACATATCAAACGAATATTAAATAAACTCAATATTTGTACAATAAAATATAATAAAAAACCCAAAAAATTTGAAAATTTTATTGAAGCATACTGATATATATCTTAACCTATTTCCAAAATATTAGAAAATTCTCAAATCTCAAATTTTTTTATAGCTGTTTAAAATTGAAATTTCAGTAAAATCAATATTTATATGGATTCTTCTTATTATATTTTAATATTATACAATAATGTTATTGTCAAATTGTTTTTTTTTTAAATTTTAAAATTATATTTAAGCTTCAAGCTCTAATACATATCACTTAAACACTTAACTCAGTTCTAATTAATTGTGATTTATATTTACTATTTTTTTTTTTTTATAGCTGTTTAAAGTATAAAAAGCAAAGGAAAGGATACTGGTGTGGAAGAGATACAGGTGTAAAGTGCATAGTGTTGAATTTTAATTAACATTTGAATACGAATGATAAATCATTTGAAAAACGATTATGAGCGAAGTACTGTTAGATTTTTGTATTTGGTTGACTTATTTAGGGGCTTTATGATAAATAATTTATATTGAACGTATAGAGACTGATAAATGTAAAAATTTAAATCGGTATATATTAGGGTGTCCCTTATTTTTTGAACTTTCAAATATTTGATTTCTCACCCTCCCATTTTTTTTTTTTTTACTATAAAAAAACAAGTTAGGTTAAATTTAGTCAAGATGAACCAACCCCTTCACGTGCCCCAAGAGGGTTGAAAATTTTAAAATAAATAGAAATAAAATAAAAATATTAAATTTTTTCGGAATAATATTTGATTTTATAGTAATTTATAATTTATATATAATATTGTCTTATTGTTAAAGTAGGAATATAGGATTAACTAAATATTAAGCTCATCGTACAATTTGTTATAATTTTAATATTCGTACAATTTACTAATTACAAATAGTTGGAAACTAGTAACTACATAATATTAATACTACTAAAAAATTTTAGATGAGGTACTTTTTTTACAATCATGGAATCGTTGATGATAGTCACATACTACTTGCAGTAAATATTGCTTCTGGTCTTCATTTTTGGTTTTAGTAAGCTTATTATTAGTCATAACTCATAACTCATAATAGTTTATTATAGTTTCAAATCATGTTATTATAATCAATAATTACCTATTTATTATGTACCTAAGTATATAATATCGCTACATTTTATCTTATCTTTATTATAAAAACGATAATTTCTGATTTAATTAAATTAGGTACCTACTTATTTATCAAAAATAAAATCCAATTTATACATTTAGTCATAGGCGCCAGGTTTTGAAAATACCATGAGGGGCTGAACCTACTTATTTATCATAGTATCGTTATCGATCGATAAAATTTGAAATTTCACACCTCTCAATTTTATCTAAATAAATTAAAAACTTTAAATACCTTACAATTAATAATACCTACAATAATAAAATTCAAAATTCTTCTTTGATTTGATCATAAATACAATAAATTAATAGGGACTAAGCTCCAATTTAATAATTTCATGGGGGGCTTTGGCGCAGCCCCCGTGTTCTTGGCGCCTATGAATTTAGTAATCACCACTTTTTTAACTTAATAAAAATATTCAAATTCTGTACAAAGCTATTTGTGATATATTTAAATATACTTAATAAATATATATTTATTTCAGTCATAAAAAATTAATTTTAACAAATATAAGAAATGTTTTCAATTATATTATTTTTTTGTCCAAAATAAAATAATTTCAAGAAATTTCATAAATCTCATTTTGGTAGACAATATTATTCACTACCTACATTTAAGGTTTTATGTATTTTTATGCTCAGTATAATTGATTTTGAATAAAATAAAAAATAAAAAAAATTTACATTTTTAAAAAATTGTCAACCCTTTTGGGGCACGTGAAGACGATGAACAATAATGGTCAAAACTAATCTTTTCCAATATTTTCATGTTATGAAGGAAATGGGCTGGTGAGATCTCAAATATTCAAACATATTTTTTTGTCACCTATTACTAAGGATAAGGACTACCTTAGTATATATATATTATCAAATGAACTTCATTCAAAATCGTTTACACGAATTTAATGATTTATCATTGCATTAAAATTGTAATCAAAATTCAACATTATCCTCTTTAAACCTGTATACCTTCCATTTTTGTAACATATTTTTAATCACTGTTTACTTGGTTTACTTATATATTCGTATATATATATATATATATATATATATATATATATATATTTATTATATTTATATTAATAATTAATAACAAATAATATGTTTATAAAATTATTATTCCACGTAACATAAGACATAAACATAACAATATGTACTAGGTATATTATTTTAATTTTTAACATTATAAACATTGGATACATACATAATATTATTTTATAAAGTACTATGATAGTACTAATGTGTGTATTAGTGTATTAATTAATTCAACATTATTTGAAGTTTTATTAGATTAGTATGTAACAATAAATTTTAATAAAAAACTAATAAGAATAATTAGGTAAATAACACATAGAAGAATTGATATTTTTAAATAATATATTTATTATTTTTAAATATAAATTTCAACTTTTACAATAATAAAAAATTAAATCAGAACTATCATATGGCTAAGAAACTGGAATTATTGTGTTTGACACATGTAACAAATTGAATAAATGCTGAATAGACATTATTTTATTAAAAAAAACAAAGGTATGAAAATAAAAATAATAAAATAAAAATAATATAATAAAATAATAGTCTGTTGTATATATGTATGTGGTGATTAGTTTTCTACCGGATAGTACCATTAGAAAATTCTTCACTGGTCCTGTAAAATAAAATAAAATACATTAACATGTTAGTAATATTTGAAGATCAAAACATACTAATGGTGGGGTCCAACTTGTGCTCAATTGTAATTGCCTAATATATGGCCTACTCTCCTCAGAGACATTGAGACATCTATCTTCTCTTAAGAGTTTGCATTTAATTTCTCATTCTTCTGGTGGCTTCTCTACATTAAACATTTGACACAAGACTTCTCAACTAGAATTACATAATTATACATTAAATACTAATCATGTGTGTATAAATATTTATTTATTTGAATATTTCTTTGAATTTGGTCCATTTCAATGTAATTATATTTGTTTCAGAATTAACAATAGTTTTTTGGATATTGTACAACTTACTGAATTTTGAACTTTTACTGGTAAATATGGCAATGATAAACCTAAAATTAGTTTAATTAAATTATTATTATCGTATGGCGTAGTGCCCGGGAGAGACCCAATGGTCCAGTTTGAATGCCTATTTGGCAGAATTTCTATTCGGTACCCGTTGGGTTTCTGCCGTACCTGATTAAGGGAATGGTGGTAGTAGTCAAGAAAATGTTCTGTAATTCGCAGTGATGGTCACTCATCCACTGTCGATGCCTGGCTACGGTGCTTAACACCTCGGTACTTTTCGCGTTTGTTATGCCGACTACACCACTTGTCCCTCGGTTTTAATTAAATAAAATTATAATGCACACTACTCTATCTATTTATTGAAATAAATAGAAAATACTTTTTTAAAAAACTATGTGTAAACTGTCGTATTTAAGTAAATATAAATTATGTGAATATTATAGAATTATGATAAATTAAATTTTTATAAAATTTAGCCAAATTAAAATATTAAATCAATAATTAGTCACTTTAAAATTATGTTAGATTTCAGGGAAAACATTAATTAGTTATGTTGCTTATTAAAATTTAAAATACGTTCATAAATTTCATTTTGATTAGTTAAGCATGATTCAAAGGTAGGATATGAGAGAACAATTATGAAGAATGATTCATATGTAGCATGAGACAGTAGCCAGCATTTTGATTAGGGGGGGGGCTAAGCACATTCATACGATAGATATTTATGATCAAGAACACTAATACAATAATAATGATAGTAAACTTTATAGTTTATTGTTTTTAGTATAATAGAAATAAAAATTTATATTGACCAATAGTTTAAAATTTTGGTGTTGAGTCCTTCTATATAAAGGGAATATATATGTGTCGAACATCTCAGTAGTTGTTTAGCACTGATGATGAAGAATTTGGTCTTCAAAATCGAAATGCGTATTTGTTAAAATAAAAACAAATTTTTTGTAGAAATTGAGTTCTATCCTAGAATTTTAGAAGGCCCACATTCAAGATAACCTATATAGAGAATCAATTATTATTTTTTGTCTAGCACAGACGTAGGGAGCGTATTACATTAATAAATGGATATTCATAACACTTAGGTACTTATTTATCTGTACCTATAGACCATTGTTTTCAAAATTAAAGAGTATAATAGCATTTTATAAATAATAGTTATTATTATAATATTATTAGGCTGTTAAGGGATAAATCAATGCAATCTGTGAACTGTGATACAATCAATTACAGATATATATTATTATTTATTATAATATTTTAGATTCTGAGCGAAGCGAAGAATGTATTAGTTTTACAATGATGTGTGATTTTTTTTTGTTTTTTTTTTTTTTTATTCTGTAAACATTTTTACTACCCGAAATAATGCTCCGATTATCACGAATAGGGTATGTTTCCGGTAGCAAAGTAGATCTAGTTGGTACTTTATTTAGGTCATTTTTCGAATTTCTCAAAATTGACCCTAAGCGATAGAAAAAACTTCGAAAAAATGACGAAAAACGGCATTTTTCACGAAAAATGAAATTTTGAAGAATTCAATTTCTATATTTCACGATAACTCGGGCAATTTTTAAGATAGAGACTTGAAATTTTTTTGTGTGTTCACATAGCCTATTAGTCTATTACTACTACCTAGTACCTACTCATTGTTAAATTAAGAAATTACAGTTGATTGTTCTAAATATGTATTATGGTTTCTTGAGGCTTATTGATGACGTAATACGAGGGCCTACTGTCCTACATTATTTTTGTGATTTTTTTTATAATTTGTCTAATTAGTAATTGTATTTAAGAAACACTATGTTTGTACAACATATGGCCTACAGGTAGGTATCTATTATTTATAATTATAACTCATTAATAATCAAAATAATATCTTATCGTCCTCGCTGGCTCGTTGCTACAAAATTGGAAAATAAAATTAATGTTCCACTAAAAATAGTAGAAAACAAAATAATATAGGTACTATGTATAAAATATTATATACTTATGTATCTACAAAATGCAATTTATATTGACGGAAAAATAATAAAATAATAATTTTAAATATGTGACAAAAATATTCAGAATACTGTACTCAGAATACTTTTAAAAAGTATTCAAAATACTGTATTAAATACTTTTTAAAAAAAAGTATTTAAAAAGTACTCTAAATACTTAAAAAGTATTCGGAATACTACCCAAGTCTGATTATAGTATATAAGAGAAATGACATAATATGCTCTTATTGCCATGTTACTCTAACATTCTTGAATATTTATTGCGTTTTCTTTATTTTGAGGTGTTATCTCAATTTTATTATTTTAAAGTAATCTAGCCCACTATGAACTCACTTAAGGATGGCGCCAACAAGGTTTCTACCTCAATGACTACCCGCTCTGCTTCTGCTTCTTCAAAAAAATTGTCATCAACCAATTCTACTCAACCATCTTCTTCCATCGACTCTGTATTAATGGCAATAATGTTTAAGTTACTGAAAAACCTTTAGTCTATGAACTATTCGTGTAAGATTATGGCATTAGGCCTAAATAATTTTTTGAAGTTTTATGTAATGGATAAAATATGTATTAAAATGTAAATAATAATTTTTATTATTTATACAGTGTGCAAATATATACCGCTGAGTGCTTGAGTACATTGTTGGACCACAATTGCAAAAACAGTAATTTGAATCTGTGTATAGAGCAAATCGCATATACCGATTGGAAGGAATCAAATTAGCTAAATAAATAAAGCTGGACCTTAATGTCAATAAACTACCTATACTATTAGGTATGAATAATTATTTAACATTAAATGTATTAAAAAGTAAATAATAATGACTTATTTACAGCTTCCAGCTATAAAACCACTACCGAGTGCTCCAGTTCATCGTTGATGCACAACTGTTGAAGCAGCAATTTGAATTTCATTTATTTATTATTTATCCATTATCTTTAATAAATGTTACTTATGTGTTTTATCAAATAATATAGTAACTATATATAAAATTTATTTATTTTTATTTTTTTGTTTTGTACCATTACAGTAAACATTCAAACAATTATTTTAATTTAAAATATAATCACCACCATAATATGTGACTTAAATCTTATAATCACTACACAAATTAATTTATATTTTGATTATTATTTTTGTATGTCTTTATGTATTTCAATAAGTTTTATAAAATTTTATTGTGCTAATAAATATAACATAGTGTATGATGTATATGTATATTATAATGTTACTATTACATTTAAACTTTATATTGTTTTTTATTTTATTTTTTTTTTTTTTAGTTTTTTTAATCTAACATGTATTTGGCAATTTTATTATTAGTATGTAGAACTAAAGCATACACTAATTTTGAACTCTCATATATTCGTATGACTCGATGAAATAATGAAAACTGTGAAACTAAACAACCCTAAGAGAACTTTATCGGATAAGATATATTTATGTTTAACTTACTGAAAAACATTTAGTCTATTGATATGAGATTATGGTATTAGCCATGAATAATTATTTAAAGTTTAATGTAACGAAGAAAAAATGTATTAAAAAGTAAATAATAATTTTTATATTTTATACAGCGTACAGCTATATTATATTGTGAAATTGTAATATATCTGTAACAAATTGTTATATTTTTTTATCAAAAAAAAAATTAGATTTATAAAATTGTAATTATTTATTCTTTCTTTGTATATAAATCCTGTACTAATTTTGTCATTAGTAAGAATTTATAATATTAGATTCTGAGCGAAGCGAAGAATGTATTGGTTTTACAATGATGTGGGTCTTTTTTTTTTTTTTTTGTTTTTTTTTTTTTTTTTAAGTATGAAGACACTTTTACTACCCGAAATAATGCTCCGATTTTCACGAGTGTTGTATATTTTCGATTGCAAATTGGATGTAGTTTGTACTTTATTAAGGTCATTTTTCGAATTTCCCAAAATTGACCTCATGTCACACAGAAAAAGGACGAAAAAATAAAGAAAAAAATTCATTTTTCCTTCGACGAATTTGATTCATCGGATAAATTTGTTTATAATAGTAACCATAGTGATAATATAAATATTATTGTTACTAATAGCAACCAAAGTAATAATATTATTATTGTTACTAATAGCAACCAAAATAATATTATTGTAACTAATAGCAACCGCCAACCATCTATATAAACAGAAATTTCCATCGTAAATCTTATAATATTTCTTTGAGCACCTCCCTGGGGTTGATCATATATTCATATCGCAGATCATAGATTATTGATCAAAGGCTAAGGTCTATAATGAGAATTAACGAACCATTCGGTTATATATACATAATATTGTTAGGTAATTTTTTCCAATTCTCTAGAATTAGCTAGTGGGCAAATTGAAGAAAAAGTTTATTTGTATTTTTCATGAAAACTGAAATTTCGACGAATTCGGTTTCAATATTTTACGATAACTTAGGCAATTTTGAAGTTAAAGACTTAAAATTTTTATTGGGTATTTACATAAGTTACCATATATTAATATGTGGTAAAATTTTGGTACCGTGTTACGTTCATTTTTCTACAAAATATTGGACTTTGAATATTTCGTAAAATTCTCCCTTATACGTATATAATGTTTGATAAAATTGGCAATTTTTGGCATAAAGGTCTGATAATTTTACTGAAGTATTTTTTTTATTTACATAAAAATCCCTAGTCTCAATGTTTTTTATAGCTGTTTAAATTTGATATTCTTAGTACATCGAAAATGTTATGAAAAAAAATGACGAAAAAACGGCATTATATGACGGAACTTCGCTCAGAATCGTTTTTTCGAATGAAATGGTTTTCCATTGCATTCAAATTATAATTAAAATTAAACGCTATGATTGCACACCTGTATCCCTTCCCTTGCTTTTTTTTTTTGTTTTTTTTTTGTTTTTTTTTTTGTTTTTTTTTTTTTTTTTTTTTTTTAAGTATGAAGACACTTTTACTACCCGAAATAATGCTCCGATTTTCACGAGTGTTGTATATTTTCGATTGCAAATTGGATGTAGTTTGTACTTTATTAAGGTCATTTTTCGAATTTCCCAAAATTGACCTCATGTCACACAGAAAAAGGACGAAAAAATAACGAAAAAAAGACATTTTTCCTTCGACGAATTTGATTCATCGGATAAATTTGTTTATAATAGTAACCATAGTGATAATATAAATATTATTGTTACTAATAGCAACCAAAGTAATAATATTATTATTGTTACTAATAGCAACCAAAATAATATTATTGTAACTAATAGCAACCGTCAACCATCTATATAAACAGAAATTATAGTATTATTTATATAGTATTACAATGGGACGAGTATCTAAACGTTCATTACAAAAACTTGCGGCTGTTAAAAAATTACGCCAAGATGAAAGTTATATTAAGAATGAACTTGAAGATAATAGAAATAGAAACCAGATTAGTAAATTATTAGAATGTTCAATTACTACTAAGAAAACAATTTCATAATAAATATATGAAAAAACGATTGGAAAATATTGACTTAAAGAAAAGAATAAGGCAAATAGTTTGTTAAACATGCGAAAACGGCTAGAAATTTCTGAAATTAAAGAAAAGAATAAGGAAAATAGTTTGTTAAGCATGAAGAAACGATTACTGAATCCTATTTTTAAAGAAAAGAATAAGGCATCTAGTTTGTTAAACAGGCAAAAACGATTACAAAATGTTGAATACAGAAAGAAGTATAACGCTAAAAATTTGTTAAACACACTCGAACAACTAAAAATTCTTGAAATTAAAGAATAGAATAAGGCAAATAGTTTGTTAAACATGCGAAAACGGCTAGAAATTCCTGAAATTAAAGAAAAGAATAAGGAAAATAGTTTGTTAAGCATGAAGAAACGATTACTGAATCCTGTTTTTAAAGAAAAAAATACAATGTCAAAATTTTAATCAATTCCTACATTATCTAACCGAACTTCGCTCAGAATCGTTTTTTCGAATGCAATGGTTTATCATTGCATTCAAATTCTAATTAAAATTAAATACTATGATTCGCACACCTGTATCCTGTGCGGCAGGAGTATCAGCTCTTTTTTTTTTTTTTGTTTTTTTGTTTTTTTAAGTATGAAGACACTTTTACTACCCGAAATAATGCTCCGATTTTCACGAATGTTGTATGTTTTCGATTGCAAATTGGATGTAGTTTGTACTTTATTAAGGTCATTTTTCGAATTTCCCAAAATTGACCTCATGTCACACAGAAAAAGGACGAAAAAATAACGAAAAAAGGACACTTTTCCTTCGACGAATTTGATTCATCGGATAAATTTGTTTATGATAGTAACCATAGTGATAATATAAATATTATTGTTACTAATAGCAACCAAAGTAATAATATTATTATTGTTACTAATAGCAACCAAAATAATATTATTGTAAAAAAATGACGAAAAAACGGCATTATATGACGGAACTTCGCTCAGAATCGTTTTTTCGAATGAAATGGTTTGCCATTGCATTCAAATTATAATTAAAATTAAACACTATGATTGCACACCTGTATCCCTTCCCTTGCTTTTTTTTTCTGTTTATTATTATTATGTAACAGTGTATATTCAAATAATTATTATAATTTTAAATTGCACCTCTATAATATGTGACTTACTAACCGTATAATCACAATGCAAATAAAATAAATGTTACGTAGAATTTAATCGTGTTTCAATTAAATATGTATACAAATAAATGTAATATATTATGTTATGTATGTATATAAAAAATGTAATATTGTAATAAATATTAGTATGTTTTAACAATATAGAAAACTTTAAATCTATAAAATTGTTGTAATTATTTATTCTTTCTTTGTATATTATAATCCTGTACTATATTTTTTAACTGTAACATCGTATACGTTCAAACAATTATCGTATATAATATAATCCAACTACCATGATTTGTATATAAATCATATATATAATTGTACAGAGTCAATGATCGATATGTTGAGGTGTAATTGGATACATGTTGATACAGTGCATACCAATTATAAGTATTTAGATGGTGAAAAAAAAACAGAGTATATAATATAAAAGTTATATAATGATTAAATATATTAAAACCAAATTAAAGTATTTTCATTGTAAAAAAAATAACTTGTAATAATATACTAAGCATTGAATTCAGGCGGCTATAAAATAATTCCATTAGTAATACCAGCACGTAATGGGCATGCGCAGATGGTAATTATATATCTAGATAACTAGTTATAAGTTTGTAACTATGGCATTATGCTATGTCTATCACGCCAATAATTATAATATCTTTAATTGTATTCCATGTTCCATTACCCACACTATTAACTTCATGAGAATATTATTTCTATGAGTGAGATATCAATAGAAAATATAATACAATTTAAAAGTGAATGATTCTTATATTTATTAAACAGTTTATATAAGTATAGTAAGTTATATTGTAATATAATATTATTAACATTACATTTATTAAAGAGTACAAAATAGATTTCAATGAATAAATATTTCTATGCACAATATAAAATACAAAAACAATGGACATATAAATGGTTTATTTGTATAATAACTATTAAGTTGTTATTAATAATATTGTTTTTCATATTTAATTTTAGGTAGGTTTCTTGGTAAAACATAACGAACAAAGTGGCTACATCACAATTTGAATATAATTATAATATAGGAGTATATTAACTTCTCGGAACGTGTATTTTTTCTTTAAACCAAATTTCTCACATAAAAATATCTAAAAAATAATTAATGGTTCTTTAATTATTTTGAGTTTAATCTTGCCTTGTGTTCTATGACATTGTGAGTATACCAATTAATACCAGAAATATTAGATAAATATTATACTGTATTGAAGTATATAGAAAATTGGAAACTACAAAATATGCAGCAAATAAAACTTTGTTAAAAAAATGATTAACCATATAACGTAGTGTAACAAAAACTCATAATAATTACTTTAACCACGACTACTTGTATACCCTGCATTGTTATTTATTTATATATTTACCTATGAGAGGATTTAGGTATTGTTATTGATAAAAAAATTTAAAATATTTTAATAACAGTTTATATTTGTTGTAGCAATTTCAACAACTTACAAATGCTTATGTGTGAACTATACCAATCTTGTTCCTGTCAAAAATAAAAAAAAATAAAATAAAAATATAAGTACTTTAACAATTATTAATAAAATTATTTTTAAGTTCCTTACTTGACATTTTATAGAACAATATTTTACCAATGTACACTCGCCACACATCAATATTGCATTCGAATTACAATTTCTTGCGTAACACTAAAAAATAATGAATTAAAACATATCAATAGGTACCTATTTATTATATTTTTATTAACAAGTCATTCATTTCATATGTACTGTAGGTAATTTATTATATTATCATAATTTTATCATTAATATGATAATGAATAACTATATATTAATACACATAACATATTAAACGACAATGGTTCTACAATAATACTATCTGTAAATATATAAATACTTATAATATTATAATATAATAATAAATATTATTATTTAGATAATATTTAAAAACTGAATAAATTAAAGATGATAGTTCTTTAAATGTAAGGTAGTCCCAGTTTAATTTCATATATTTCCACAGGCATTATTTAATACCTATTATATTAAAACTTAGGTATGATATTACATCAATTGTAATAAGGGATTAAGATAAAGAGTTACTACCTAATTATTTAAATAATAATGTACCTTTGTTATGATTTAATGTTTGATAGAACAAATGTCCTTATACAATGATTTAATAAATATTTGGAAATAGATTGTATGTAAATCCAGTTATAAGAAGTATTTTAATTATTCTACTGGGAAATAGAAATATATGAAAATGTCAACATTGTCAAAAAATATATATATTTTTTTAAAATATTATATGAAGTTATTATAATATAAACATAAATACCTACCTATTGTATTAGATAGTAATATGGTTAATAGTTTTTTTTTTACAAACTCTAATTTTTCTAATAAGAGGATTAGCTACCTATCTTTGATGCTTTTATAAATTATAATATCATTGTGTGTATTTTCAACAAGTTTACTTTTATCATTTAAATTTACCTTTTTTCAAAATCACTTCTAACAACAGTACTAACCTGTGCCCCAGTAGTAACCTGTGACTGTCTGATGGTTTGAAAATCATTTGGTTCAAATTTTGTATCCTCCAAATCCCTAAAGTGAATTTATATAATCATTAGAATTTATATTATGATTATTTTATCAGTAAAATTACAATATTAAATGTAATTAATTGAGTAGGCATTTGAACAAAATAATAATAGGTAGGTAATTTATAATTCTAGTTTAATGAACTAGAATTATAAATGATAATAATCATTAAGTATAAATTGTCAATAATAATATACATAAAAGCTGCATATTTATATTTTAGATTCTGAGCGAAGCGAAGAATGTATTGGTTTTACAATGATGTGTGATTATTTTTTGTTTTTTTTTTTTTTTTTTTTTTTTTTATGTCTGTGTACAAAAATACTACCCGAAATAATGCTCCGATTTTCACGAATAGGGTATGTTTCCGGTAGCAAAGTGGATGTCGTTGGTACTTTACTTAGGTCATTTTTTGAATTTCTCAAAATTGACGCTATGCGGTAGAAAAAACGGCGAAAAAATGACGAAAAAACTGCATTTTTCGCGAAAAATGAAATTTCGACGAATTCGATTTCTATATTTCACGATAACTCAGGCAATTTTTAAGATAGAGACCTGAAATTTTTTTTGGATGTTCACATAGCTACTATATATATGTGGTATTATTTTGGAACCGTTACATTAATTTTTCTCCAAAATATAGGACTTTAAATATTTCGTAAAATTCACGTTTTTACGTATATAATGTGTGATAAAATTGTCAATTTTGGGTATTTTAGTCTGAAAATTTTACTGCAGTATACTTACATACTACTTAACACCATACTAAAATATTAGAAAAATCCATTGTCAAAATTTTTTTTTATAGCCGTTTTAAGTTGATATTTTTAGGAAAACGAAAATCTTAGAATCCATACCTACGTATAAATATTCTGAAAACACTTTCACTACCCGAAATAACCCTTCCATTTTCACCAATAGCTAGTTTCAGATGTAAAAGTGGATGTAGATGGTACTTTATTTGCAAGCCCGTATCCAGTGGGGTTTAGGGGTTCAACTCCCCCCCCCCTAAATTTTTAAAGTAGTTTTATATTTATAATATAACAGACTAACTACATATATAACTACGTATAATATAATCATTTATTTTTACTTCATATA
>JAIUCT010000016.1:599145-609277 GCA_021307375.1 Tetraneura akinire
CCCCCCCCCCCCGAAAATTGATCCTGAATACGTGCTTGTTTATTTGAGTAATTTTTCGAATTTCTCAAAATTGACTTTAGGCGGTAGAAAAAACGAAATTTTGACGAATTCAATTTCTATATTTCACGATAACTCGGGCAATTTTTAAGTTAGAGACTTGAAAATTTTTTTGGGTGTTCACATAGCTATTATATATATGTGGTAAAATTTTGGAACCGTTTTTAAATTTTTTTACTAAATATAGGACTTATAGCTTTTTTAAGTTGATATTTTTAGTTCAAACGAAAATTATAATCTGACTGAACTTCGCTCAGAATCGTTTTTTCGAATGCAATGGTTTATCATTGCATTCAAATTCTAAGTAAAATTAAACGCTATGATCCGCACACCTGTATCCTGTGCGGCAGGAGTATCAGCTCTTTTTTAATTTTAGTACCTAATTGCAAATAATCAAAAATTTCCAAATCATTATTGATTAATTTCCTTTGTAATTTTTTATACGGAAATAAATAACTATATACTAAATACTAAATACCTATGAGTTATATTTGTGATTTAAATAATTAAGATTTAAGCAATAATAATTCTTATTCCATATTAAAAAGTAGATGGACAGGTAATGCATGCCAGTGCCGCAACAATAGGGGACGCAGGGTATGCATTGCATTCCCTGACCAGAGATTTATTTTTAGATAGGGGCCCCATGTTAAAAGTAATATAATATTATTTATAAATTTTATTCATAAAATAAAAAAAAAGAAACTCGAAATATTGTTGTCATCCAAATATCACATAATAGTTATGCTTATGATATATTTTCCGTCCATTATCGATTGATATAATACGTATTATAATACGTATAAATCATAGACATAATACGTATTATACACACAATATAAAACATAAACATAATATTATATTATACTCGTATAATCGAACATGTTTTAATTGAATAGAAAAACGCTTGAAAATATAGAAATAACTAATAAGAAATTGGAAAGTGGAAGTAGTTGGTACTTTATTTAGGTCATTTTTCGAATTTCTCAAAATTGACCCTAAATGGTAGAATAAACGACGAAAAAACGGCATTTTTCATGAAAACTGAAATTTTGACAAATTCGATTTCAATATTTCACGATAACTCGGGCAATTTTGAAGTTAGAGACTTGAAAATTTTATTGAGTATTCACATAGGAATTATATATATATGGTAATTTTGGTAACAAATTCAACCCTTTTTAGACACTTATACCTATAAATCCACCCATAAATTTATTTATTGAATATATAATATACGAATATATCACTGGAGAAAGGGATTAAAAATATTATATACTAATATATTGCTTAGAAAAAAGGGGGCCCATAATTCTGCCTTGCATTGGGGCCTACCAATAGCAAGTTGCGGCACTGTCGTCATGTCGAAAAAGATGAAAAGAAAATATTGAACATTGTTTCGTACAGGTTTCGAGAAACGCCCGTCATCATAATCGTATAGCTGTTAACGCGATTTCTTTTTATGATCACGGAGCGCACGATCGCCGTTCATGGAGAGAATAAAATTGTTTCAATTTTATCCGTTAAAATATGTAACACAACGAAAGGAAAAATCGCAAAAGCATCGTACATATCTCGAGAAGGTAGTTGACCACGAATCACAATAATCTCGGTGCCGTAGGAAGGACTATAAAATTAAAAAACAAAACCTAACAAAATCGATCATTGGCTGTTGATTGCGAACGCGTGACGCAATAAAATGGTGAATACGAAATGCAGAACCGTGGTAAAATAGAATACGCGTACATTATATCATATTTTATAGAATGTAATTGTTTTATACATACCTCATTGTAACGGCGGAACAGTGCAAACGATGAAACGTATAAAAGACAATATGAAAATGCGCTAATATGCAATATAATGAAAATTATAAAAATGCTCGAAAGAATACGGAGTCAGATTCAAATTTCAAACAAGCACGACGAAAGACGGAGAAACAGGAAATGACAATGGTAATTCTATACGGCGCACAGATATGATATAACAACTAGTTAACTAACTTGTAATATTAGTATTGAAGTCGGCCACCTTTAACAGGTTGGACCACAACGATAGTGAAATATCGATAGTAATATAATATCGATTTAATTATGAATATTACATAGGTAATTTTCTATTTGTAATAACCACGATTAAAGATATAGGTATGTGTATCTTTAATCATGCTGAGTAAAGCCCGGTTCACACGGTCAAATATTTCATCAAATATTTGCCATTTATCAAACATCAAATATTTTATGATTAATTTTAAAATATTTGATGATTCGTCAAATATTTTCAAATAAATTGATAACAATATTGATAAGAGATTTTTTTACAATATAACATTTTAACTATAAAGCTATGTATTGAAGTTATGTATTAAATTCGAAAAAATAAATTATTTCAAATAGAGAACTTGCCGAATACATTTTTTTTTTTTTTTGTACAATTTACGTAGCTTCTATAATATAAATATATTATTTAAGCTTTGTAGTTGATTTTCTGAACTCATTATTAAGTTTGAGGGTTTTAATTTTAACTACCAATTGAAGTAAAAATAGGTACTTTAGATAAAGTAAGACATAAGAGTGTAACATAAGTGTATAAAATAAATAGTACGTTGTATCGTGTATGTGTTATATTATTATATATTATTATTATGTTATATTGTTATATTGTTATTATTTATTTTGTATGTTTTATTGTATGTGTTATATTGTATTTTATATATATCTGTGAGTTTTCCTCCAGAGTTTTCGATTTAATTTTAGAACACTCCTTTGTAACAGCTGTTAAATTGGACCAATCGGTCCAATCGTAAGTGATTTTGAATTTTGGATTTCAAAATATTTATTTGATAGTGTGACCATTATTTCAAACAAATATTTGATGTTTGATAAATGGCAAATATTTGATGAAATATTTGACCGTGTGAACCGGGCTTAATAATTGACCATTGATAATGTTGTTATTCTTATCATTTCTAATATCAAAACATCACTATCGATAAATAAATCGATAATATTATTATTGATATAATTAATATCGATATTCTACTATCGTTTGAGTCCAACCTGCAGGCTGCAGATGGTTGTCGACTTCAATTTTTTCTTAATGGATTATAGGGATTTAGCTATATAGTTATATATATATCTGTGATACGGCGTCTCGTCGCTCAGCAGTAATGGTGATCTTGTTGAGGGGATGCTGCGCACAGTTCTTTCAACATCGAACCAGTGCTTCCAATACCCTATGAAGAATATGATATGAATTAAATATTGATGACACAGAAAATAATAGATAAATGGAAATAATAATAACCTCAAACCCGAAAACCCAAAAACAACCAGCTCATAGACCTTATACTGATTATTGTAATATTGAAATTTGCAATTTTTTTTAATAAAGTAATTGAGTAAAAAAAAATTTATGAACGGTATGGGTACGTTTTTATTAAATAATAATACAATACCTATATAGTTAAATAGTACAAATATATAATTGCAAAAATAAAATATCCTTAGCAATATTCGCCATTTATTAATTTATTATATATTTACTAGGTGCTTGATACTCCTGCCGCAACCAAAGCTTGACCAGCCGAATAGCTTTACCACCACCATGGTTCTGCCAGTGGAATACCGGTGGGGGTGAAAAGCTTTTCCGCTACCATAGTGTTCGGGCGGAAAAGTAATTTCTACGGGTACATCGAATCCGACGGAAGTATATTTTTATGGGATAATGATTAAAGTATTATATCAGTCCTTGACCGATCACGGTGGACCCTACGCGGAATACGCCTTCAGCGCACTCACTAACCATCGTCGGACCAAGATTTTCGTTAATTCTGATCAGGTGCAAAATAATTGACTAACGAAAAAATAAATTGAAATCATCTATGCATTTCAAATTATATGTCAAATTCCCGCCGTTACTATCCATCGATGATATTCGCGTAGATATAAAATGCTTTAGAACTAAACGTCGTTACAATATTTTCCAACTACCATTTGGCAGTATTTAAAACATCGTTTGATACCCGTTATCACACACGATATTTATGATAAACTGTTGTCATTTTTGAGTCGTTATAATAAATACAGTCGATTACGACACCAAACGTCGTGTTTCATATTCAGCCATTCAGGGAAATATGTCAATTTTATGACAGTCATAATTTAATATAGACTTATTTAATTTATTTATTTTGATGATCATTCTGTAAATCCAAATAAAATGTATTATTTTAATATATAGTACAATATTTTTGTCTTTATTTTTTTTATTTTTTTAAACTAAGTGTAATTATTATTATTATTATTGTTATTATTATCGGCTTAATGGTCATTTCCAAAATTAAAACTGGTAAAGAATTATTTAAGAAATACCATGTATCAAGAATGACTAAATTCGAATGTATCGAAGATACGTATCAAAGATACAATTGTATCTTGTATCTTATATCATGATATATTTTTTAAAAGTACCTATCTTGTATCATGTATCTAGATACAATTTATCTCAATATTATGTATCTTTTTATGTATATAGATTCATGATACTTCAAAAATATAATTTTGTTTATATATGCATGTAATATACTAATAATCGTATTAAAATATCATTATATCACGTAATAAAGATAAAACAGCAATTTTGATTTTTGATTTTTTAAATGAAATTATATAATTTATATCTAACTTTCCTATAAAATAATTTATATAATATACATATGCACACAAACTTACATAAATTAAATTTTTTTCAAATATAAACTACATTTTTTATTGTTAAGTTTTTATTATATACCTATATCAACATAATAAAATAAATACAGATTAAGAAAATCACAATTTTATTTATTAGGAAATGTTTAAAATATATTTTAAATATAGTAATTATTTGTAACTTCGTAGTTAGTAATCGTAACAATAAACCATTTTTATTTTCTAATGTTAAATAATTTTTAAATCAGATAGCCTCAAATAATTTTGGGGGGACTAATTATCAATAAGGGGGGGACTAAGCTCCCCAAGCCCCCACCTAAATACGCCCAGCACCCCGCAATATTATTATAATTACTTCGACTGACGGGTCACCGAATAGAATTACGAGGAACAGGATTGATATGATTCACACATAAACCGTTGCCAGATAATGAAATTACTCCAAACAAATAAACTATGATGGCTCATATATTTATGAAATAAATTGTAGTATATATAAATTAGAGTAATTATTTGAACAGTTGGATATTAGAAAGGGGACAAATAAATTAATTTTGTAAAGGGAACTATGAAATGACTGCAGAAAGATTGTCTAAACTATCTCCAATAATTAGTTTAAAATCTTTTTTTTAATAGTGATTATACATCCACTCCTTGTAAAAAGTTTAATAGTAGGACTATTAAACAATTCACTGAATACATCAAATATGAAATGCAAGTACTGATCTAAGCTTTGATATATAATATTTCCTTGTTCTGTAGTGGGATTATGTATGGTAATCGGCAACTGTATATGATTATAATGTGCCATGTCTCCAGGCTTAGTGTAAGTAATGATGAATCGGAATCCATTTCTTTCTTGACTTGCAAACCAAAATTCCGTTTCTACATAGTTTAAACAGATATTTTCCCAACTACTTCCATAAATAAATATGAAACACTTTCTTAATAATTTATTTACATCATTCAATATTCCCAAAAAGTTATTTGAAAATCTTATATACGAAATATTCAAAGCCTTTTGATAGTTACTGGCGGAAGCAGCATTTACGATAACCTAAAAAAAAAAAAAAAAAAAAAATTAAAGATTTGTTGGTATGTTTGTTCTTAATATTATTATTAGGGCTAGGATTTATAATCAATAAAAAATGGTAAAATATGCAAGAATATGCAATTAAAAAATGTGAAAAAATGTTACACAAAATAAAAATAAGAATATTTAAATATTAAAACTATTAATGTTATTCAAAAGTATTACATGAAACAATGATGTGATGTATAAAATTTTCGAATATAAAATATTTTCTATTGACCTTATTATATTTTTATACTTTCTGAAGCTACGTTCAAAGTCGCATTATGCAATTTTTGAGTTTTTAAATTTCAGATAAGATATAAATGAAATAATTATATTTATATACCAGGGATGGCCAACATGAACTGACCTCCATACCAGTATTACTTCCCTTGCTTTTTATACTTTAACAGCTATAAAAAAAAAATTGTAAATGTAATAATTCACTATTAATTGGAACTAAGTTAATTGAAATGTATTTGAACTACAATAAAAATTATCAAACAAATTTTGTCAGTTTTATTGTAAAATATTGTAATATAATAAGAAAAATCTATATGAATACTTTAAATATTGATTTTACTGAAATTTCAACTTTAAACAACTATAACAAAATTTGAGTCTTGAGATTATCCTAACACATTGGAAATTCGTTAAGATGTAAGTCAGTTATCTTCAATATTATTTTTAAAATGTTTTCTAATTTTCAATTAATTTTTATTGTAAAAGTATTGAGAAATAATAAGAAGAATATTCTTATGGATTCTAAGATTTTCGATTAAACTAAAAATATCAACGTCAAATAGCAATAAAAAAAAAACAATCGATATTTTGGATTTTTCAATGATTTTTAGTATCTTGTTAAGTATTATGTGACTTCAGTAAAATTTTCAGACCTTATAATTTAAAACCAAAAGTTGCCAATTTTATCAACCATTATATACCAGGGATGACCACAACGAGGCTCGCGAGCCGCATGAGGCTCTTGAACCAAATTAAGGACTAAAATTCCTTTTATTGACGTCATATTCGTTATCATTACAGCCGTTATTAGGTATAGATTGGCACAGAGGCCAATGGTATGTTTTGAAAAAATAAATGTTCCTTCATTTGATTTAAAATGAAAAATGTGTCTTCACATTTTATAAACATCGCTATACAATGTGGCTCGTCTCGAATTAGATTTATAAATTTGTGGCTCCCAAAGTTAAGGTTAGTGGCCACCCCTGTTATATACCATATAAATACGAGAATTTTACGAAATATTCAAAGTACCTATGTCAACACCCAATAAAATTCTCGAGTTATCGTGAAATATTGTAATAAAATTCGTCAAAATTTCTGTTTTCGTGAAAAATGCCACTTTTTATCATTTTTTGATAGTTTTTTCTATTACATAGATATTTTGAGAAATTCAAAAATACCTTGAATAAAGTACCAACTACATCCACTTTCCAATTGGAAATATACACATATGCTATTTATGAAAATCGGAGAATTATTTTGGGTATAAAAGTGTTTTAATTCGAAGACTCGTCCGAGCGAGTAGCCGGCTAATCAGGGAGAGTAAAAGTATGACAAAATTGAAAACATTAAGAAACCCGGCGCAATAGAACGAAGACGAAAAGTTGACCGAAAAACAGTGACAGTTTATTAAATATAAAATCAATCAATTTTAAGAACTTAATGCTAGGTAGTATCAACTTTATAATTAAATGACATGTATAATGTGATATTAATTATCTTATAATAATCTAATATTATTTTCAATGATAAAATATAATATATTACCTTAACTGATTGTATAGTATCTTGATATGACATTATTATTGCGTACCTAACTATGTACTGTATTCAAGTCCCCTCGTGGATGATCTGAAATATGAATAGTATAAATTAATAAAATTAATTCAAAATACGTAGGTATACTAAGTATAAATGAAAAGTAAATTAATTATAGTAATTATGTATTTGTTTGTGTATAATATACTATATACTATACATATATAATAAGATACATTTACGAAATTTAATATTGTTCGTATTACTCACAATTATTTATTAATTTAAGAATATTATAAATAAAAATGTGCGTGTAGAATAATGTATAATGCATCTACATACCTGAATGATATTATAAATATCTCAATTTACTCAAAATTCCCAGCGCACAGCCAATTATTTGTTCCGATGTGGTAATCGCACGATGGAACAGTTTTCGTAGTGGTAATACCCTGTAAAGAGATACGAATTAAATTTAAAGACAAAAAAGAAATAGATTTATATACAAAAATAAATTATTTTATTACTTACAAACTATAAACTTATTATATGTATATTAAATAATATATAAAGTGACCGATACGATTATGACTACTAAAATATGGATGTGTATGAGAACTGGCAGAGAATGATGCGTTAGTGAACGTACGTACAGGACTGATGACGGGGTATACAGAACAACAGACCGTGAACTGGTTGGCGGTCGCATAGATACGTGGCGCTGCTCGTTAAACCAACCGTAGTGGGGATAACTGTTTAAGTTATCACACTGATGTAATCGGCTGGCGTTTGACCACAATTTAAGATACATAGGTTGGGAATCAGAGTATGTAAACATGACCGGTAAATCTACTGTTGAAATCAGCTGTTAAACTAATGACTACCGCGACCAGTGGAATTATTTGTAACTATTTTAATACCTTTTGCAAAAAACGCAGGTATTTTTATTATTAATCATGTTGTTCTAGTTACAAATAATTCCGCTGGTCAACAGTAGATTTACCGGTATGTTTTGGGATTGTTTTCGTACGCATTGTTTTATGACGCATTAACCCATGCAGTTTCATAAACACAAAAACTAATATTTTTATAGAAATGTATTTATTATTATTATTATTATTTATATATTTTTTTCAGGCACATATTTAGGTGGGGGCGATAGGGGCGATCGCCCCCCCCCCCAAGGACCGTATAATATTATACAAAATTCAATAATTAATTTAATTTTAATAGAAATATCGCAATAATTTTGTAAATTAACTCTTTTTACGTTACAATGAAATTGAATATCTGAATAAGTCTAGATATATATTTGTAACATAATATAATAATACCAGTGGCGGCTCGTGATCACTGATCAAGAGAGTGCAACTTTAAATATCTTTCATTATATGGAAAATAATAAAACATATAAACATACAATTTAAACATATAGTCTATGTGTATTTATTTTAATTGTATATAAAGTATAAATATATGAGTATTCAACTTATGATATAGATATATTTATAAAAAAAATCGCCCCCCCCCCCAAGATCACGGTCTTGATACGTGCCTGATTTTTTTTAGTATAACATTTAGTATTAGTATAAATTCATAATATATTTTTAACATAATTTTATTATTAGTAAAGGAGTTCTTTTGATAATAAGTTGTTTTTAGATTTTATAATATCAATTATTTCATCATTATTAATATTAAAATTAAAAAGAATATCTTTTTCAGTCGACATAAGCATAAAAACTTCAAGTTTGCTTTCATTTATAGAACTTCGAAGTCTATTTTTTAAAAACTTTAATGTAGAAAATGATCTTTTACATGATACCTGAAATGACATGTAATAGCAGAATAAGATTAAAATGTGTTTTATGATACAGAAAAGCAGAAAACAAAATTTTTATTTGCATATTTTTGCATATTTTGTAATACGAGTATTTTAGATTTTTGTGCATATTTTGTAATATTTTAGATTTTTTGGTATTTTTGACTATTTTGTGATACTTTAGCATTTTTACTTGTTTCTTTATCAAAATTTATTAATTTATCATATATTAAAAATTGAAGATTCAATAATCATGTTTTAAATTATTATGGAACTATCTGGGATTCATGGCACATTAATAATTTTATTGTGTTCAGAAATGTATGAATTCGGAAACGGATTACGGGATTCACTGCGTGGTATTCCAGCACTGACATAATATAAAAACAATATTAATTTTAGATTCTGAGCGAAGCGAAGAATGTATTGGTTTTACAATGATGTGGGTCTTTTTTTTTTTTTAAGTATGAAGACACTTTTACTACCCGAAATAATGCTCCGATTTTCACGAGTGTTGATGTTTTCGATTGCAAATTGGATGTAGTTTGTACTTTATTAAGGTCATTTTTCGAATTTCCCAAAATTGACCTCATGTCACACAGAAAAAGGACGAAAAAATAACGAAAAAAAGACATTATTCCTTCGACGAATTTGATTCATCGGATAAATTTGTTTATAATAGTA
>JAIUCT010000016.1:609677-633149 GCA_021307375.1 Tetraneura akinire
AGGAAGAGGTAAAAAAGACGGAAGTTGTACTTTACCGGCACTACAACACATTCCAGGCGCCTCTTCTTTGAATTTATGAGCATCGCAGTATACGCATTTATGACTCATAGTACCCAAAGATACAGTTTTATCCGTCTCATAAGCTATTTCCGATTCATATTTCATGCCGGAAAAAGCTTTTATTTTCCATGGACGGATTCGCCTTTCTGATCGTCCTCCTGGATTATTTTGTACATATTTATGAACTTGTACTCTATTTACTTCTGGATTTTTTTTTATACTAGGCTGCTACTACTTTATGAACTTCTTTATTTTTGAGCTGATATTTAGTAGCAGATTGTATAAGCTGTTTTTTTCTGATATTATTTGTATTCGTCGTATTTTAGTATGCTTCTAAGAGCTGGGTATGTTATCAAACTCGTCAGATACAGATATAGTTAATTCATCTTCATATGGTAAATAAACATCAAAATGCCCATTAGATAGGTTTTGCATAGAACTAAAACGAAATCTCTTTACGGGGTTCCTTTCTGAACCAAATTTTTCATACAGTTCACCATTGAGGTACACCTCAATAAATAACAAAAATAATTGTCCGGCTGCCACCAGCTCACATAAACCTCCATAAGTATTAAATTTTAACATTTCAGTAAAGTAGTCAGCAGAACTACGATAATTATTTCCATCACTATCTTATCCCAATTATTTATCACATAGGTTACTATCTTTTTACGTACTTCTTGGGCCTTATCTTGAGTGTCATATAACAAAAATGATATTGCCCTAAACAGACAAGCTCCGTCACGAATAATTGGAATGATAGTGTGGGGCATTATTGTACCATTTATGTTCAATAATTCGACAACCATATTAATTATTTTTTTATTAATATGTAAGTATGTAAATTTTATTTTAATACACTTCAATGTTTAGAAAGAACCTTAAATAAACTGGGGTGCGTTACCCCAGTAACGTATTTATACGATGACGCATTAATAAGTAAAACACCTTGTCCTTAAATTAACTATTTTATGTTCTTTTTACTCTTTAAAATGCGAATTTCGAAAAATCCTTTCTTAGTGCCCCTATACATAGTAATAAGTACATTTAATGAAAATTTCATATCCATGGCTTTAGCGGTTTAGGCTAGGCGATGATGAATCACCCAGGACAAGTCTTTTTATATATACAGATTAGGCTAGGCGATGATGAATCACCCAGGACAAGTCTTTTTATATATACAGAAAAAAGTTTTCATAGTTGCATATAAATTTAATATTTAAAGCGTACGATAATTTTCGATAGAACGATTTAATGCATTATTGAATTTATAATTATTATTTACATTTACACCATATGTACATAGGTCATTATAATATGTAATGCTACATACAAAGTCCGAATTTGTACACTTAGCGATTTGTACAACGATTTTTGTACATTTCATGAAGTGTACATACTTGTTGTACAAAGTAGATACTTATAAACATTCTTCGCTTCGTTTTGAATCTAAACTACGGCAATAAGGAAATTGACCTAGTGATGCAACACAATAATGTCATGTTAATAAAGGCGAGAAGAAGAATGCGTATAACCAGGATACATTTTGCGTAGAGCGACGTCTGGTGTATCGTCATAAAAACCATCCATTATGTTTTTATGGGAGACATCATATTAAGGCTGTGCCAAGGGACAATTTTAGTGGCAGTGGTTATCAGGACGTGAATATAATACAAATTACAATACGTAAAGCGCACGCAGATGTTAGCTGTATTATATTGAGAATCAAATGTCAAATGATATTTTTAGTTTCATCGAAAATATGAAAAAAATGACGAAATAACGGCATTATCTGACTGAACTTCGTTCAAAATCGTTTTTCGAATGCAATGGTTGAACATTGCATTCAAGTTCTAATTAAAATTATACACTATGATTTACACACCTAAATCCTTGCGATAGGAGTATCAGCTCGTCTTTTTTTTTATTAATTTCGTAAATTGAGTGCAGGTATAAGGCTTTTTCATTAAAATTATTTCGTGGCGTTTCGCGGTCGAGGAGGTAAATTGACGAAATCAAATAATCAAATAATAAATTAGAAAATAATTTCATTTTATTTTATTTTGTTTTATTTTGTTTTGTGTTTAACATATTTCACGTTAACAAAACAATATAATTTAAAACTGAACACAAAAATCACAAATTACTATGTTATAATGAAACGCGAAATTAGAAATGCGTATAGTGTGTAATATTAGGGGAAAATATTTTTCTGTTAAATACTGTATTCCGATGAAATATTGTCGAATATTTTTACGCGTTCCCTTATATTATCCATTCAACGTGTAATTTTTGTATAACATAGTTGCGACCTCCTACTGGTATACGAAAGCAGTTCCCTCCAACACCGAGTTGTCCATTTGGAAGATAAAATATATAGGTAGGCAAACTTGGTTACGCATGTGTGTATCGGGTACTATACATACGCATGCGCAGTAGAGCTAATTATTGTAATCGTGTAACTTACGGGTTACGGCCTCATAACATTGTGTCGCAGTCGTGAATCGTCATCTGTCATTTCTGAGCATATGTCAATCGCGCCAACTTGTTCGTAGAAATAATTTCAGGCACTTTCCGTCGACGACACCAGTTAAAAGCTAGTTAAATTTGCATAAGCACGTTTATAAGGTATTTATTATATTTGTTAAAATTAATAGTAAATATTAAGGGGATCGGAAGCGGGTATTTATTAAGGAGTAATGTATAAGCAATATTATAATTTTTTCTCGTTACGCAGTGTGTTTGTGTAAAACGTAAATGATCATTAGTGTGAGTAGATGCGTCGTCAAAGATTTTATTGTATACCTTGAACGATGGGTGACGGGCAACGCCCATGCACAAGTCACCATGTGTACAAATCGTAAATGTAATATTAAATAAAGCTAAAATTTAAACCAAAAAGCCTGACAAAATTTTAACTACTTAGGATAATCCAATTTTAATTCAGTCAAATAATAATTATTATGTTTCTTTACTGGGTTATGTTGGAACTAATTTTCATTTACATAATTCAGTTGTGTCTAAAGTAATAAAATCAAATTTGATAATAAAATTTTCTCTAATAAAATATAATTTTTATACATAAAAAAGAGCTGATACTCCTGCCGCATGGGATACAGGTGTGCTAATCATAGCATTTAATTTAATTAGATTTTAAATGCAATGATAAATGAAAAAACGATTCTGAGCGAAGTTCAGTCAGATTATAATGTATAGGTATTTTTTAAAATATTGACATTTTTTATTAAATATTTAAAACGCAATATTTTATCACAAATATAGTACATAAATGAACACTCTATATAATTTTTATATAATTAAATTTTCAAAATTTTTAAAAGATATTTGTCAATTTTATTTAAGAAAATTTTAAAATATTGTAATCTAATAAGAAATATACATATAAATAATTTAAATAATGATTTTACTGAAATTTCAACTTAAAACGGCTATAAAAAAAAAATGAGAATAGAAATTTTTTTAATATTTTGATATGGTGTTAAGTAATATGTATATATATAGAAAGTATATCTTCAGTTAAATTTACAGAACTTAATATCATAAATTGCCAATTTTATCAAATACTATATACATGAAAACGAGAATTTTACTAAATATTCAACGTCCTATATTTTGTAGAAAAATGAATGTAACTGTTCCAAAATTTTTCCACATATAAATAATCGCTATGTGAACTCCCCAAAAAATTGTCAAGTCATTAACTTAAAAATTACTTAAGTTATCGAGAAATATTGAAATTAATGACTTCGAAAATTCAGTTTTCGTGAAAAATGCCGTTTTTTCTTCATTTTTTGGTCATTTCTTCTACCGCTTAGGGTCAATTTTGAGAAACTCGAAAGTTACCAACTACATCCACTTTCCTACCGGAAACATATTCTATTCGTGATAATCGGAGCATTATTTCGGGTAGTAAAATTGTACACAGACATAAAAACAAAAAAAAAACAAAAAATAATCTAACATCATTATAAAACCAATACATTCTTCACTTCACTCAGAATCTAAAATAAAAAAAATGGTTTCCACTAAAACTTAGAAAAGTAGTCAAAGACTCGTATCAATTTACAGAATTGATATCAGTCTATCCTAAGTTAATACTGTCTGGGTTTTTAGCCTTAAACGCAGTGGCGGCTCGTGATCACTGATCAAGGGAGTGCAACTTAAAATATCATAGGAAGCACACTCACACACATATAGATTTGTAATTTATACTCGTATATTTCAAGCACGATCGTCACCATACTGATGCGAGCCGCGAACGACGAACTGTACTATATTTAAAAAAATGACAATCTACTAATATTCTACAAATCATAAAATTAATAGTTATGTTTTTATGAATATCGAACATTCTAGAACATTTGGAGGATACTATCCGCCTTATCTGTCGTTATAATGTCGGTAATCCCGAATTCCAACTCCGATACTGTGGAACCGCCGTTTTATAATATATATAAAATATATATATATATATATATAAATATTATAGAATGTTACGAATGGATCGTTGCAGGAACTATTCCCGACATTCCAAGGTCTTAATACGCATGCGCGTAAGATTTATTATGTTCTTATTTTTATTTTTTATCACATTACTTCAAATTGATAAAAATAAATCGTAGGAATAAATAAGCTCAGGTAATAGAAATATAGAATTATTAATACAATAGTAATTACTATATTTTATCAGAATACAAGTATATTATTTATTATTTAATTAAATTGTTTTATATTCAGTACCTAATAAATTTGTAGGTACATTTGTAATATTAATTAATTAATATATATGTGAATTGTGTGTATTTATATATATATATATATATAGGTATATATAAATTCTAATATATTAAAAGGAAAAAGTATTGATTAAAAAAATATAACTTTATTTTATAAAATCAGTTAACATAAAATAGTAATTATGAAAAGTAATACATATGTATATATATTAAATGAGAATAAGAATCTTTTGATGAAAGAATTAGCCGTCGAGTTATTTCTAACTCAACGTTGCCTAGGGTACACCGCGTAGAGGTTTCTTCCTAGCACCCCAATATATTATTATCTATATGTCCTATAATCTACATGTTTATAAAAATAATTAAGTATAATAAAGCAAAATATACTATCTAAAAATAAAATTTTTCTGTCAATAAATAAATTTAAAAAAAAATTGTAGTCTATGATAAAAATAACAAATTATATATAAAAAATTTAAATACCTAATAAATAATTATGTACATTTAAAATAATTAGGTAATAGAGTCAAATTTATAATAAATAATATATTTTAATTTATAGGTATAAAAATACAAATTTAAATGTAGTTATGATCAAACTTTGATGTTGAACTAATATTTAAGGTTTCATCAATATTATTTTTTAAAGATTCTCTAATATATTTTCAATATATTATTATCAATGTTTGAAAAATACAGTAATATGATAATAATTATAAACAAAAATCAGCATAATATTAAGAATAAATTATACGCGTATGCGTATTAGGACCTTGGAACGTCGGAAATAGTTCCTGCAACGATCCATTCGTATAGAATGTTTAATTCCAACATCCGGCCTATATAATTATTGATAAAATACATAATAATAATAATACAATATTAATATAATAATAAAATAACACAATAATAATACAATAATAATATAAATATATAATAATATACTATAATATACTTTAGAGTAATCATAAAGGGGGATTAATCAGTAAGGTATTTCAAATTCATTCTTATCCAGTCTTTCATATGATTAGTGATAATGACTAGGTCTAATTACTTCGTCTTTATTAAATTTTATGGATATCGAAAATTCTAGAACGTTCGGCGGATACACCTTATCTGTCGTTATAATGTCGGTAATCCCGCTTCCGCTACGGTGTACTGCCGATCTAGAATGTTCGATTCCAACAATATAAACATTTGTTACAGATATATTACAATATTACATATATATTTTATATACATACATAATACAATATATTTCATTTTTTTGTATATGCACGGGCATGATCACGCCTATAGTAATGTATTATACTAACGTTAACGTATGGGTAGTCGAGAGATCATCACGGGCCAGGCCATAAGCAAAATATTTCGGGTTGGTTATAATTTAATAATGGTATAGTATAATAATATAGTATTAGTATGTAATATGTATTGTATTATAATAATTATTATAAAAATAATTTTCATTAAATACAGAAAATAATAATAATAGTTACAAAAGTTATAAATGTAATATTATAATATATTGAAATTAGAAAAATTTCAAACGGGCCTGGGTGGGTTTGGTATCAAATGAATAATTTTGAACTGGGTCTGGGTCGGATTGAAATTAAAAAAAAAAATTTATGGACTTGGTGTGGTCGGGTACAATTTTTTTCATTTTAATTTTGAGCCGGTCTTGGACGAACAAAAAGGGCCCGTGCTGATTCTCTAATTAGAGTCTAATGGGTACTCGTATTATAACTGGACGACGAAATATTTCGTTCTACGTTCCTGCCCAAAATTATATGTAAAAACGCGTTTTTGTAAAGGTAAACAAGTAGACACTTATTGGACCTTTGTACTCCACGAGTCACAAATTCATAATACCCTCATGAGACATAATATAAAACTATAAAGTATAAAATTCCAGTGGCAGCTCCTAGCTTGGTCGACTGGACGATCGCCCTCCCTACTTACATAGAAACCTGTGTACACGAAATTACACTCACATAGACGTACAATTATTTGAAATGCGGATGCCCATAGCTATCCACGAGAAGAGAGGCCACGCATTTTTTTATTAGTCCCGGCCGGCTCCAATAAAACCCATGAACAATTGAATAGGTTATAGTTATATGGAAATAGATTACACAACCCGGTGATTGTCGTATTCGTGCATTACTTTTGATTTTTCTGATATGACTGATTTGTCATCTGTTAATGTATTAGTGTATTCACCACAAAATATATAAATATCCTGGTTGGACGACTGGACGATTGCCCTACTTACATTTATGGAAATAATAAAATTGGTTTAATTACTATAGTCTATAACTACATATTATGGCCATGGCCCTACATGAAAATACCAGGCCCCACCATTGGCCCGACCTGAAATTTCTTTATATGATATATTAATTATAATTCATAATAAAATAATATTATGTATGTATCCAATGTTATAATGTTAAAAATTAAATTAATATAGGTATCGTAGGTACCTATTACATATTTATTATGTTTATGGCTTTTGTTACGTGGAATAATAATTTTATAAACGTATTATTCGTTATTAATTATTAATATAAGTATAAAATAATATAATATACTTTAGAGTAATCATAAAGGGGGATTAATCAGTAAGGTATTTTAAATTCATTCTTATCCAGTCTTTCATATGATTAGTGATAATGACTAGGTCTAATTACTTCGTCTTTATCAAATTTTATGGATATCGAAAATTCTAGAACGTTCGGCGGATACACCTTATCTGTCGTTATAATGTCGGTAATCCCGCTTCCGGTACGGTGTACTGCCGATCTAGAATGTTCGATTCCAACAATATAAACATTTGTTACAGATATATTACAATATAACATATATATTTTATATACATATAGGTAAATCAAATAAACAGTGATTAACATTATGTTACAAAAAGGGGTACAGGTTTAAAGATGATAGTGTTGAATTTTGATTACAATTTAAATGCAATGATAAATCATTAGTCATTTATAAATCATATATATACATATTATATATATATATTATACATTTATAAAACCGATTTTGAGCGAAATGCCGAAGTTCATTTGAAAATATATGTACCGATTTAAATTTTACATTTATCAGTCTCTATACGTTTAATATAAATTATTTATCATAAAACCCCTAAATGAGTCGACTAAATATCAAAATCTAACAGTACTTCGCTCAGAATCGTTTTTCAAATCTAATGATTTATCATTGGTATCATTGCATTCTAATGTTAATCAAAATTAAACACTATGGTCTTTACACCTGTATCCTTTCCTTTGATTTTTACACTTTAAACAGCTATAAAAAAAAAAAATCGTAAATATAATAATTTACAACTAATTAAAACTGAGTTAAGTGATATGTATTTGAGCTTCAATATAAAAAATTTTGTCAATTTTATTTAACATTATTATAAAATATTAAAATATAATAAGGAGAATCCATATAAATATTGATATTACTAAAATTTCAACTTTAAACAGCTATAAAAAAAAATTGAAACTTGAGAATTTTCTAATATTTTGGAAATACGTTATGATTTATATTAGTATTATGCTTCAATAAAATTTTTAAACTTTGGGTTTTTTATTATATTTTATTGTACTTGTATTGAGAAATAATAAGAAGAATACTTATATTGATTCTAAGTTTTTCATTTAAACTAGATAATTATAATATTAGTCATATTATCATTTTGAATTTTTTCATTACAAGACGAATTATTTATATCTTTGGCTCTCACTAAAATTTTTTGGCCTCCAATTAACCGAACCTACCTAAAAAAATATCCTGGCGCCGCCACTGTATAATAGCCATATAGGATATAGGTATTTTAAACTTTATAGATTTATGTTTTATCTCATGCGTGTATTGTGAATTTGTGACTCGTGGAGTACAAAGGTGGAATAAGTGTCCATGTCATCGATTGCCAAAGTGTACGCATTATTATTATTCGATACGAATACGAATATTATTACGAGAGGTGTTATTAGAATGCGGGTAGGTACTTTCATAAATTTACGATAAAAAATATATTAGTGAGACGTCTCCAAAACTCACTGTGCGAGATACCCCGCTTTTAAGAACCTACCACTCCATATATCACAGAGTATGAGACAATACTCGTATTCACGTAATCTCTTCATTTTATATTATATAGCAGCGGTTTCCAAAGTATGCGTCGCGGCGTCTTTACTGGGGCGCCGAATCGCTAATCATTATATGGTCCAAAAGTAAATTACCTAAGTTAAACTAACGATTAATAATTAAGATTATGTCGATTTTGATATATGGCTAGGTTCACATGGACACGCCCACGCGTTTGTTATTTGCGCGTATTTAGATATACAGATTTCTAGTGGCGGCTCCTGGCTTGGACTAGACGATCGCCCTCCGCCCTTCCTGCTTATATTTAAGGAAATGATAATAAAATTGGTTTAATAACTATAGTCTATAACTATATATTGTGATATATAGGTCTTTTATAGTTTAAATTTTTATATTATATCTTATCACATGTGCGTCTTGCGAATTTGTGACTCGACGAGTACAAAGGTCGAATAAGTTTACCTTTACATAAACGTGTTTTTACATATAACTTTGGGTAGGAACGTAGGACGAAATATTTCGTCGTCCTGTTGTAATAATAATATAATAAGTACCTATAAGTTAGTATAAAGTATAATACATTACTACACGCATGATCGTGTCCATGCGTATACATCTAAACCTATTTCTTATGCAAGTATTTGGACGACCAAATGCGTCGTCCAACTAATAATTTAATTATAACGTATTATTACTATGAATTTTATTTTTCCAATTATTTCCAATTCATAAACACGTAGCTGTGACATAACGCATTAATGTTTAGTCATTTGACAGGAAGAATAAATTGAATGATTGATAATATTATTTTATTTGGAATTGTTATAAGTTATAATACTTCCTATTCTATTATGATTTTATACCCATAAACCTAATACCTATTATAATTTCATTTTTATTTGAACTGTTATACGTAACACGTTACGAATATTGTGCATTGTGTTTGCTATATAAATTTATTTTTTAATTTTTTTATTAACAAAAATCCGACATATGGATTTTATATATAAAATAATTCCTTAATAATATAATGTGTATTAAAAATAAAGTATTAATATTATTAAAATATGTATTATGTATATTATATCTTATTATTTTTTTTTTATATAAATATAGATATTTAAAGTTGTTGCACTCCCTTGATTAGTTATCACGATCCGCCACTGAAAATACCTATATATCACAATATATAGTTATAGATTATAGTTATTAAACCAATTTTATTATTATTTCCTTAAATGTAAGCAGGGAGGGCGATCGTCCAGTCGTCCAAGCCAAGATCCGCCACTGCTTAAACGTTAACAAAATAGACCGCTTTCATTCCCTTTAAGTTTTTAATTATTTTCTAATACGTACAAAAAGTCCCTATATATTATGAACATTTTTATGTATTAATTATCTGAGTGTGTTCAAATAATATATATTCGTTCTTCAGGTTATTTAAAGAAGAGTACATTAGAAGTATAATGACGATTCCTATCGATAATGATATAGACTCAGAAGATGCTTTGATTCCGGTAATACATTTTTCTTTTTATATAATATCCATTATAGATAATATTATATATATAATTTTAAGAAGAAACCCAAACTAATATTATTATCATTGGGTTCTCATTCTAATTAATAATATGATAGTTAATATATAACTAATAATATTATTATGTTATTCAAAAACAAATTGGGGAATAAAAAGGTTTGGTTAGGTTACAAAAAACAAATTTATAAAAATTATACTTTTATTATATATTTTATTAATATAAATTCATAGGCACCTATCTATAAATATATCTATTAATATAGGTTTCTAATACTTTATATTTAATGAAATATCAAAGACGTCTAAACTTAAATTTCATAATGTACCCACGAAATAATAGAATTGTATTTGATCTTTCGTGTATTATTTTAATTTCTTTTTCTTTTATTTATTATTTATATTATAACATAACTATTCATTCAATTATTCCTATACGGCTATACTCATCTACTAATAGCCATGAAACCTCTAGAAGCGATTCTATAATTATTAATCATTAAAGGACGGATTTTAATGCAATAAAAAACCTTAATATATGCTCTATAAAATGTTAAAATATGCTTAATAATATACCCTATAAAATATCAATTTATGCCAATAAAAATATAAAATATTATAATATGCACTTAAGTAGCAAATTATATACTGAAATATCAAAATATGCGCTAAAATACAAATTATAAGTACGCAAATTAAGTAAAATGAAATAAAAATTATGTTGAATCAAATTAATTAAGTACAATAGGTGACACTATTAATATATATATATATATATATATATATACATAAAAATAATAAAAAATTCAAAAAATATATATAGAATAATAAATAGCGAATGTTCCGTAATACACAAGTGGTGAGAGCCTGGCTTAATAATTTTTTTCTGTTCGAATAACGTTTCTGTAATAAAATAACTATTGTTATAGTTAAAATGTCATGAAAAAATAAAAATAAATTGAATATACACTAATATACAATAATATAACAAAATATGCTTTTTAAGAAAAAACTTCAAAATATGCAAGTATATGCAACATAAAATTTTTACATTGTATTATACAGGTCATAAAATAAATTTCTGTCCTATATATAGTCACATATTACTTAAAATGATATCAAAATATTAAAAAAATCCAAATTATCAATTTTTTTTTAAGAAAAAGTATGAAATTTCCATATAGAGAAACCAGATACGGACAGTCAAAGGTCGGACGAATAATTAGTTATACGTATTTAATTAATTATATTAACATTTATTTATTAGATATCACATTATTCTATAAAATAAAATGTTTCTTTTTCTAATTATTAAACAACACATAGTGATATGGTATAACCATAATATATATAATTTATAATTTATAATCACAATATTAATTTAATAGTAAATATTTAATATAATATTATTGCACAGTAATTTGTTTCCTAATAATAGAATACGCTAATAATATTAAATATATACGCTTTAAATTTTAAAATATGGTAAAAAAACTAAATATTTTGAATATTACAACTATATAATATATATTAATTTATTCATTGTTCTTTGTATGTCTGTGTTATCAGGATAACCTGAACGAAGCTGAATTGACGATCTCCAGTATGCCCATTATGGTTATAGTGAATTTATGGTATAATGCAAATCTTATGCCAATACCGACAGCAAGTGTCAGAGAATTCTGTTTCGATATATGGACAGTATTTAGGCACGTTTATGGTAGAAATTGGTGCAATGATTATAATGAGGATGGTACACATCTTGTAATTTCATTGTGGACCATTAGAGCCAGAATTAAGGTGCATTATACAAAACGATATGATTTCCCTGGTGTTAATATTCCGTTGCCGTCGAATTTTAGACCGGTACCGCGTGGACGAATTCAAAAACTTGTTTATTTTGCATCATTTGAAAGAAAATTACTGTCCATGTTTAATAGTTTCATTGACGGTAATCGTGCTCACGTTGGTAGTCAGATTGTACTTTTTAACTACGGAAGTAGAATTAAGTTACAGTATTTATAATTAATGTTTACACATATAATTATATAATAACATTTAAATAAATATTATTTTTGATATTGGTAAGCGTGTATTGTTTTATTTACGTTTTACCTATTTGGACATTTAGTTGTAGTATAATTATTAATCGTACTCTCGGGCAATTTTGAACTAAGAAACTTGAAAAAAATACTTGATGTTCACATAGATACTATATATATGTGATAAAATTTTGGAATCGTTACGTTAATTTTTCTACAAAATATAGAATTTTGAATATTTTTCATAAAATTCTCGTTCTCATTTATTTATTTGAATTTTTCAAACAGGCAAGGCGCAATTTGTAATGAGTATATGATATATATAATACCTATGTGAACACCCAATAAAATTTTCAAGTCTCTATCTTCAGAGTTGCCTCAGTTATCGAGAAATATTAAAATTGAATTAGTCAAAATTTTAGTTTTCGTGAAAAATGCCTTTTTTTTGTCATTTTCTCATCGTTTTTTCTATTACTTAGAGTCAATTTTGAGAAATTCGAAAAATGACCTAAATAAAACACCAATTCCATCCACTTTTCTACCTGAAACATATGCTATTCGTGATAATCGGAGCATTATATCGGCTCGTAAAAATGTCTTCAGAATTAAAAAAAAAAAAATCGCACATCATTGTAAAACCAAAATTATTTAATTTATTATAATTACAAAATTCAGATTTTTAATTTTAAATATTATATACATATAAATATATATTGTTGAAGGGATTTTGGCGCCCCCCGTGATAATGTCGCCTGGTACATAAGAACCACTCGTACCCCCCTAGGCACGGCCCTGTGCACTAGTATTATTAGTTTACCGCTTATAGTCAATTTTGAGAAATTCCAAAAATGATCTAAATAAAGTACCATCTACATCCACTTTTACATCTGAAACTCGCTATTCGTGAAAATCGAAGCGTTATTTCGGGTAGTAAAAGTGTTTTCATAATATTTATTTATACGTATGGAATCTAAGATTTTCGTTTTCCTAAAATTATCAACTTAAAACAACTATAAAAAAAAATTGTGACATGAGATTTTTATAATATTTTAGTATAATGTTAAGTATTATATAAGTATACTTCAGTAAAATTTTCAGACCAAAATACCCAAAATTGACAATTTTATCACACATTATATACGTAAAAACGTGAATTTTACGAAATATTCAAAGTCTTATATTTTGGAGAAAAATTAATGTAACGGTTCCAAAATTATACCACATATATATAGTAGCTATGTGAACCTTCAAAAAAAATTTCAGGTCTTTATCTTAAAAATTGCCCGAGTTATCGTGAAATATAGAAATCGAATTCGTCGAAATTTCATTTTTCGCGAAAAATGCAGTTTTTTCGTCATTTTTTCGCCGTTTTTTCTACCGCATAGCGTCAATTTTGAGAAATTCAAAAAATGACCTAAGTAAAGTACCAACTACGTCCACTTTGCTACCGGAAACATACCCTATTCGTGAAAATCGGAGCATTATTTCGGGTAGTATTTTTGTACACAGACATAAAAAAAAAAAAAAAAAAAAACAAAAAATAATCACACATCATTGTAAAACCAATACATTCTTCGCTTCGCTCAGAATCTAAAATTAGAATTATTTAATAAAATATTTAAATTAATAGATTTTGAGGAAGAAACCCCAAGTCCTAGTGAACGAATAGGAACGCGTAGCAGTTTAGATATAGAACACCAACTAATTATTGAAAAAAAAAAAAAGAGATAAAAAGTCAGAAAAAGGTAGAGTAGTACTTAAACTAGAAGCTATAAGAATAATTCGTTCATGTACAGAAGATAATATAAATCAATTTGTAAAGGCATGTGATTTGGCAATTAACTCGTTTGAAGTTAAAAATTTTTAATTTAAGTAATTATTAATAAAATATAAGTATATTACTAAATGGGTATTAATAAAGAAATATTTAACTGATGCATTTGAATCACAATATTCAATATCAGCATTACAAATCGAATTAAATTCTATAAATATGGGAATGGAGAGGACGTAAATAGTTATAGATATACCTAGAGGTGGAAAATTGTATTATAAATTATGTAAATTAAGTACGATAAATAAATTTGATGATTTGAAGCGAGAATTATACATGAAACCTTGCGAGAACAAATAATAATATAACTAATAATAAACAAATTAATAAAAGAATAGTAGTCTATTTATAAAATGATTAATAGGACCAATTAAAATATTGTAAAAGTACGAAATCCTAGTACAATCCAAGAAGCTAAACAAATAGTCTAATTTGAGGAAATAGAATTTTTATCTGAACAAGAGGTATATGAAAATAGAAATAAAAATAATAATTTTTCTTATAATATGAGTAGTTATAACAATTCACAATTTAATAATTTTAATTCCCAAAACAGATATAATCCGCGTAATAATTATAGTAATAATAATAATAACATGAGACCATCATTTAACCCAAATGAATATAATAATAGAAATAATTATTCTAGAGAAAATAATTTTAATAATAAACCTATAAAATTTTTTAAATGTAATGGTGAGCATTATGAATAAATACTTATAACAATCGATCGCCTGATCATGATGATAATTTTACGCGAACCACTACTAGTGGCGTAATTGCGGGGGGGTTTTGGGGGTTAGAACACCCCCCCATGACCCGATTTTTTATAATATATATATATTAAGAAGATATGTAGGTATAAACTTTTATATTAAGTAATTGAATTGATATACTAATTATATAATTGATGATTTTGGAATTTCAATTGAATAAAATTGTATTAACTGTCAATGATAGTAATAAATTATCGATTTTAGTGAAAATTGTACACAAAGGCCATGATTAATGATTGCCTGTATAGTCAAACAATGCATTGTGTAGCCATACCACGAACTAAGATATACGGACAGGCAACGACTGACCGGAGGGGTGCGCGGTAATGGACCTCAAATGTTTCGTGAATCGTACACTTGGTTTTCGAGAGCTATCTATTATTTTAATTTATAATAAATGTTTTGTTCATGTACATTGATTTAAATAGTTTAGTAAATAATAATTGGTAAGTAGTTAACTAGTAATTACTAATTAAATTACAAAAGTACAAAGTAAAAGTAAGTTTTAAATATTAAAGATAATATCATTTCAAAGTTTTTTGAAAATAAAAACTCGATAATAATAGTTGATGTATTTGAATATAGATAGCGCAAAATATCGAAGTGTACTTTTCACGAAACATTTATGGTCCGCCGATTCGACGTTCGTTTCCAGTCCTGTATATCTTAGTTCGTGGCCATACATAAATATCAAATGTTCAATTATTAACTATCGTCAATAATATGTTATAATATTATCGGTCTTTTCTCAATGTAAAGATATTTCGATTTAATTTCTTATTCCACAATATTTGACGAAGTTCAGAAACCGAATCATAAACATTAATTGATTTAATTTAACAACCAATTTAACAATTAAAAATTAATTAATTAACAAACGTTTAAAAAATTTTAAACCCCCCTCCCCCATAATATTTTTCTGGATACGCGCCTGACCACTACTAATTACGATCTACGAGTAACATGTACATAATGTAATCAGAATGGACACAGTATAAATTAATAATATAACAAACTTAATAACTGTATAAGAAATAAAGACCGAAGGACCAGTGAGTAAAAATAATAATAACTCACACAACGAAAAAGAATGTAATAGAATAAATAGAAAACAAAAAAGAATAATACACGAAACGAAAAGGCGGGAGATAAATAATGAAAGGAAAAAAAAGAATGAGATCAACAGGACAAAAATAATGGTAACTATTAGCGGGTAATTGTGTGACTGATCAATCGCGCAATAGTCACACAATTGTACAATAACCTATCTATTATAATATTATTATTTATTATATAATACGAAGACTAATACTAAAACACACAGGATACACTTAAAACTACGGTAGATTGAAGATGGTAACGACAGTGGTAATGATATTAATTTCTAGATGACCTGGGCGGCCACTCACACAACTCGCACTGGTTGCTGCGGACTTACGCGTACCAGCGAAACAGCAGTCGTATGGTGCAGACGTGAACTGGCACCAATCCCGTACTCAGGCAGACACGATGCGTACAATTTTATTAAATAATACTAATGTCTTACCTTTTGGATTAAAGGTAACCGCAAGAATGAATTTACTATTTACTATTTATTTACTCAAATAATTATTATTGTTGTAGTAATGAAATTTGCTTTATTGGAAATAAACTTTGTCGACAAACACGACAAAACAAAGAATTAAAACAGTTACGAAAAATTATAATATGTGTTCACATTGAACGACAAAAAACGATAAAAAGGATTATTACACGTGTTCACATTGAACGACGACAAAAACACGGGCGTTGCCCGTTTACAAAAGTTACAATTAATAATTTAACAATATTACGAAAACAACTATAATAATATACAGATAATACAAAACGATAAGTTTAATTGGGAACGGGAATGTTATTAATTAGGAAAAACAGAAAAAGAATGATACGGCCGTATCGTTGGCGTAAACAATAACGATAGATATAATAATAACAGAAATAATAATAATCTTGGAAATGAAAATAATAATAATTTTAATAATCAAATTAACAATAATTCGGGAAACGAGTTAGATTCGGATATCGGATATTGCGTGTGGAAAAATTAATAGAAACTAAAAGAAAAATAATTATACCAATTATAATAAGTAATAATATATATATATATATAATAACAAATTAAAAATAAATAATGATAAAAATATTTAAATAATCAATAACGAGAACTATTTAATATTAAATTCGAGAACAGAGAATATAGTGTAATGATATTATGAAATAGCATCCTTTGTTTATTTTAATTTTAATTATAACCAAATTTCATTATATTTAATAAAAGAATACAAGGAAATATACAGGGAAACCCCGTCACAGTCTGAATAGGCAGTTAAATAATCCCTCAACTCTTTATGAAACCCACATACATAACGTCGAAAACGGCGACCATGTATAGTTAGATAATACCACAATAAATTTGTTTATATTATTAAAATAAATAAGCGACACCGGAATCGGCGACACTCAATATGATAAGGCAAATTCTCTATAATGCAATAAAAAAGAAACCACAGTGACTAGAAGATTAATTATTATAATAATAATAATTAAACATATTTGATCGGCTCGTGGGAAAATCAATATTTTATCATTTTATATAAACATAAACCATAACCTATTCATCAACACGATAAAATGCATCGTGGGAATAGCCTTTCTGTAGATCGGACTAAAAAGGTTATAAATACGACCCAACAAGACCTACCAGCAAGCAGTGTTGGTCCGTAGACTCGGCGACCAACAACGCCGTACACGGTTCATCACATCTTTCAAGAGGACTTATTTCGGAAATTGTTGACGGTGTTTCGACGTATGCAAGTTTCATTCATCAACAAATTCACCAGCTTTATTTATTTCTTATATACAACCTACGAGTTCATCTACGAGTACACTTTCAGTTATCGTCGCTGGATTTAAAGTAGTGATTATTATTTTTTATATAGCCATTTGTGGTTTTACAAATCATCTGATTCGTGAAGTCACGACTAACACGCTTATGTATTAAGATATAACTAAAATAATATACCTACCTAACTCGAATAAGAATATAAATAATTGTTATGTATCGAAAATAAACTATTAAACTATTCTTTTAAATAATAGTCGAGACACATTTAGATCTTTAGTTTACAATAAAAATATAATTGTAATTAATTAAATACAAATAAAAAAGTAACATCAAATAAAAATAAATTTATAAAATAACGTAGCTAATTTGTATTAATCAAACTAATTTAGAATTGATGTGTCAATTATTCATATTCATATAATCATATATATCTTGGTGACTTTCAAACTTACTACCCCGAAGCCCTTCTAACATTGGAAGAAAGGTAGTAACACATACCACATCAACATACCCCCATCTAAATATCAATTAATAATTAATTAACCCTTACATCCTTCAATATTCTTACGACCCCTCTCCCTTTTCTTTCATTTAATATTTTTATTGTTTTCATGTTATTACAATAGTACAAATACCAATAGCTGATGAAAGGTTAGAGAATAAGAATATTGTAATACACTCTTGATAATAAAAGATGTATATTGTGGTAATGTGTTAGGTCACGTAATTAACGGTAAAATTATAATTAAAAAATTAAATATATCAGTGTTCATACAAGATACAATATACAAATACAACCCATTAAATTAAACGATTTAAATAAAATAAAATATGATAAATAATTGGACTATTATATTAAATTATTATATTATACTTTATACATGTATTAAATTGTGTTAATTTTAAATTTAATTAATTTAATTTGTAATTATATTATAATGAAAATAAAAAAAATATATTTATACCTATATAATATAATATTATAATAATAATCACATCTAAATTATATCCAATTAATCATTATCACTAGACAGTAGACACTAAGAATATATATACAATATACTATTATATTTATCTAATTAATATATTTATTATACTTATTGGGAAATAATATTGTAAAAAAAAAAAAAAAATGTATTTAATATTATTGAAAAAAAAATATATACACAATTTATAATCAGTTCTATAATAAGTAATAATAGATCTATATATATATATATTATGTAATAACACGAAAATATTAAAATAAAGAAAGAAGGGAAAAGATGGAAGGATAAAGGATGGATGGTATATAATATATGGTATTTGATGAGTGGGTTAGTTGGTTTGTAATAACACGAACGATAAAGAAATAGAAAGAAAAGGGGAAGGGATGAGATGGATGTATGAGTGAGTTGATTGAGGGAATAGTGTTATTATAAAGAATATTAATTTAAGTATTATTACCTTCCTTCCTGTGTCGGAAGGGTTTCGGGGTAATAAGTTCGAAAGTCATCAAGATTATATATGATTATACGAATATTAATAACTGACACATCAATACTAAATTAATTTAATTAATATGATTATTAGTTACGTTACTTTATTAATCTAATTTTAAGTAATGTTATTTTAGATTCTGAGCGAAGCGAAGAATGTATTGGTTTTACAATGATGTGTGTCTTTTTTTTTTTTTTTTTAAGTATGAAGACATTTTTACTACCCGAAATAATGCTCCGATTATCACGAATAGTAAATGTTTCCGGTAGCAAAGTGGATGTAGTTGGTACTTTATTTAGGTCATTTTTCGATTTTCTCAAAATTGACCCTATGCGGTAGAAAAAACGACCAAAAAATGACGAAAAACCGGCATTTTTCAAATTTCGACGAATTCGATTTCAATATTTCACTATAACTCGGGCAATTTTGAAGTTAGAGACTTGAAAATTTTTTTGTGAGTTCATATGGGTACTAAAATTTTGGAACCGTTAAATTCATTTTTCTACAAAATATAGGACTTTGAATATTTCGTAAAATTCTCGTTTTTTGTATATAATGTTTGATAAAATTAGCAATATTTGGTATTAAGATCTGAAAATTTTACTGAAGTATATATATTACTTAACATTAATTCAAAATATTAGAAAAATCCCTAGTCTTAATTTTTTTTTAAAGCTGTTTAAAATTGATATTTATATTTTTTTGTTTTTACGACTGAAGACAATTGTACTACTCGAAATATTGGTCCGATTTTCACGAATAGCATATGTTTCCGATAGGAAAGTGGATGTTCTTGGTACTTTATCTAGGTCATTTTTCGAATTTTTCAAAATTGATCCTATGCGTTAGAAAAAACGATGAAAAAATGTCGAAAAAACGGCAATATATTACCTAATCAATACCTACATTATCTGACTGAACTTCGCTCAGAATCGTTTTTTCGAATGCAATGGTTTAACATTGCATTTAAATTATAATTATAATTAAATACTATGATATGTACACCTATATCCCTGCGGCAGGAGTATCAGTTCTTTTTATTATTTTTATTGTGAAATAAGATCTAAATGTGTCTTGGCTGTTATTTAAAAGAAGAGTTTATTTTCGACACATAACAATTATTTATATTCTTATACGAGTTATATTATTTTAGTTATATCTTAAAATATAAGCGTGTTAGTCATGACTTCACGAATCAGATGATTCGTAAAACCACAAATGGCTGTATAAAAATAATAACAATCACTACTTTAACTCCAGCGACGATAACTGAAAGTGTAGTTGAACTCGTAGGTTGTATAAGAGAAATAAATAAAGCTGGTGAATTTGTTGATGAATGAATCTTGCATACGTCGAAATACCGTCAACAATTTCCGAAATAAGTCCTCTTGAAAAGATGTTGTGTGCGGCGGTGTTGGTCGCCGAAACTACGGACCAACACTGTTGGCTGGTAGGTGTCGACGGGTCGTATTTATAACCTTTTGAGTTCGATCTACAGAAAGGCTTTTCCCACGATGCATTTGTCGTGTTAATGAATAGCTTATGGTTTATGTTTATATAAAATGATAAAATATTGATTTTCCCATGAGCCGATCGATTATGTTGAGTTATTATTATTAATCCTCTAGTCGTCGACTGTGGTTACTTTTTTATTGCATTATAGAAATGCCTTGTTATATTGCGAGTCGCCGATTCCGGTGTCGCTTATTTATTTTAATAGTATAAACAAATTTATTGTGGTGTTATCTGGGTATACATGATCGCCGTCTTCGACGTTATGTATATGTGTTTCATAAAGAGTTGCCTATTCAGACTGTGACGGTGTTTCGATATATTTTGATTCCTTTATTAAATATAATGAAATTTGATTAAAAGTTGATCGTTATTTAAACAATATTTTAATCTTATTTTATATTAAAATTACAATTAATAGTATTTAATTTTAATTAGAATTTGACTGCAATGATAAATCATTGCATACAAAAAAACGATTCTGAGGGAAGTTCAGTCAGATAATGTAGGTATATTGATTTCGTCGTTTTTTCTAACGCATAGGGTCAATTTTGAAAAATGAGTACCAAGAACATCCACTTTCCTATCGGAAACACATGCTATTCGTGAAAATCGGACCATTATTTCGGGTAGTAAAAGTGTTTTAGTCATAAAAATTAAAAACAAAAAAACAAAAATATCTATTTTAAACAGCTATAAAAAAAAATTGAGACTTTGAATTTGTCTAATATTTTGATATAATGACTTTAGACATAAAAAAAAAAAAAAAAACGGCGGTCACCCATCCACTGTCGATGATTGGCTACGGTGGTTAACACCTAGGTAACTTTTGGGAATATTACGCCGACTACACCACACGTCTCCCATAGAGCCATAGTTTTTGTAAATGCCGTTTCTTCATCATTTTTTTCATAATATTTTCGTTTAAACTAAAAATATTAAATTTCAACAGCTATAAAAAAATTGAGAATAGGGATTTTTCTAATATTTTGGATTAATATTAAGTAATATATAAATATACTTCAGTAAATTTTTCAGACCTTAATGCTAAAAATTGTCAACTTTATCAAACATTTTTTACAAAAATACGAGAATTTATATATAGTCTTATATTTTGTAGAAAAATTAACCGAACAATTCAAAAATTTTACCACATATATATAGTAGCTATGTAAATACCCCAAAAAAATTTCAAGTCTCCAATTTCAAAATTGACTGAGATATCGTGAAATATTAAATTGAATTCGTTAAAATTTCCGTTTTCGTTGTTTTTTTACCGTTTAGGGTCAATTTTGAGAAATTCGAAATATATGAATATGATGATTCTAATGATATATCATTAATAATTACTGATTATAAAAATAAAATTAATATCCATTGTCAAAGCTCAAAGATAATATAGCACTCAGAGTATAATAATATATAATTTCTGTGTTATCACTATACGAGTATATCCAATATATTATATTGTTTTTATCAGAGTTAATATCATTTACCTCCACATACCATCATGTTTCAAATAATACAGTTTATAATATAGAAACTATTACAGTTGAAACATCAGAATATCCATTTTTAGAAGATGATAATGATGAAACTACAGTGTGCTATTGGTCAAAATTGTTATAGGTGTATACCATGTGTACTTAAATTTTGTGATGTGACTTTAATTTATATAGCAGTTCTTATTCCAATTTGTATATTGCATATGAAACTATATTAACACTGTCATTTACACAAGTTTCCTGTGAACGTTCATTTTCAAAGTTGAAAATTATTAAAACTCAACTAAAAAAATTCACTATTAAGTTTTAAATTATTAAGTTTGAAAATACCTTCAAATGAAATTAAACGATTATTATTTTAGTTGTTCTTTATCTATTTTATAATTATATTATCAAATTAATATGTATGAGTATTTTATTATAATATTATAACTAGTACCTATAGTAGTATAAAACTATAAAATTAAATCTTAAGAAATAAATATATCCTAAGACAGTAAGACACTTGTGATTGACTAATAAACTAAACTTAACTCTTATATAGATTAAATTTACAGTTTAATTATTAAACTAGCAAATTAATTAAGTAATTTCTTACCTACAACTTAAAATTTATCATAGCTAATATTTTTTTTTTTTTTGTTAACTAGGATTAATAATAAACTCTATTGTATTTTAAAAATTAAGTATTTTATATTTATTTAATTAAAGAAATATGTTGAAATGAAATAAATAGGTACATTATTATCTATAATTATAAAAGAGTGTGACTGTGTGAATAAAAATTTGAAAAGGTAACTAATTAATAATAGTTTTATAATATTAATTAAAATGAAAAATTATTCAGAACACATATTCAAACACTTTTTTTAAAAAGGCTAAAAAAAATGAATTAATAACTTACTAATTATTTGCCATATTATCAAAATTTAAGAGATTAAAATTTAAGAATTAA
>JAIUCT010000016.1:673149-691272 GCA_021307375.1 Tetraneura akinire
ACCCAAGGAAGACCAGGGCTTGGAACCGAAATTAAAAATACTGGTATATAACCGGAAACTATTGAAAATATTGGAACCGGAACCCTTACCGAAACCCTTTTTTGATTTTCTTAGGAACCTAAACCGGAACCGATATTTATTGGAAGAGAATTTTTCGGTTAATTTCGGTTCTAGTTTTATTTAATTATTTAATATATTTAAGCAGGCCATACATATTATTAAATAATAGTTGATTCTTAAAATTTAGTTCTAACGTATATGGGTAATTATAATTCTACATTTCTATAATCTAACAGTTCCAAGAAACAATTATTTTCTATTATTTTTTTTTAAAAATTGTTATATTATGATCAATTAAAACTTATTTTATATTTAATTCATTAATTTAATTTTGGTTTATTTATATTTTCTTAATATTTCCAGGAAATATTCTCTGTATATAAACCTCTTAAAATAGCTCTAGAAATATTTATCTATTAATATATTTTATCTATTAGATGTATTATAAAATATTTACAATTCAATTTAACTCTACATTTTAGTTATATTTTGAAAATGATTAATAGGTAGTCATTGTAAAATTTTACTGCATTGATAATTTAACTATATACTAAAGAAATTAAAATATGAACATTAACTATATGTTTAAACTGTATGTTTATATGTTTTATTATTTTCCATATAAAGAGAGATATTTAAAGTTGCACTCCCTTGATCAGGAGCCGCAACTGGTATTATTTAATTATGTTACAAATATATAACTAGACTTATTCAGGTATTCAATTTCATTGTAACGTAAAAAGATTTAATTTATAAAATTATTGGGATATTTCTATTAAAATTAAATTAATTATTGAATTTTGTGTAATATTATACGGTCCTTGGGAGTGGCGATCGCCCCCCTTAAATACGTGCCTGGTAAACAACTACACTGTCACGCAGTAACCACTGGATTATAACAGTGGTATAATATTTTGTTTATCAATAACAATACATTGTACACATGCGTGAAACTGTGAAAAGTGGAATTTTCTTTTTCTTTTCTTTTTCTATTATTTGATTCCTTGTCGCATATTTCCAACAGCTCATCACACAATATTGCAGTAATAAAATGCACAGCTTTTTAAATAATGTTTCTGCCATAGCTATATAGCCTATATTAGAATAGTAATATGATTCAAATATTTAATATTTTATTTACGCAAAAAAAAAAAATGAAAAAATATAAATATAAATGGTTAATTTACCAATATCCTTGATATAGGCCGAGCTTTAAAATAGTTGAATTCGATTTCATTGGGATTTGACTGATGTTTGATACACTGTTTGGCATTTTTTTTTTTTTTTTTTTTTTTTTTTTTGCTATGCACCTAATCCATTATTGTACTAATATACTGGAAAAATTTCCACACGGTTTTCATCATTAAAACATACAATTGTCTACATATTACAAATATATACAAATCTGAAAAATTAAATACAATATTATTTATCATAAAATACTTATAATTACAATTAAATTTATATTAAATACTACTAAATACAAACATTTTTTCAGATAAAATTGCTTATGACCAAAAAAAAATAAAAATCGAAAAAAAGGTGCCCTGTAAACTAGAAAAATTGCATAAATAATTTTAAATAATAATTCTCCAAGTATAATTTATTTGAATGAAAAATATGTATATAAATAAAGTTATAGTACCTTAATTTAGAAAAAAAATTATAAATGATATTCATAAATCATCTTCATGTTTTCTTTTCTTTTTAATTTTACAATCATACCTATCTGATAATGTATTATCTAGATCTAATAATTCTAATATTTGATTTCGATCCATAATAAATTACATCAAGAAAAAAAGTAATAAGAAAAGAAATGTCACGTTTGATATGATGTCAACACGCACAATATCTGAGATGAATGTTATTTGTAAAATAAAATATAAAATGATGGCAATGTTTCATTAACTAGTTTGTCATAAATTTGATAATGCAAAAATAACGTATAGGATATTGTTGTTGACAATAATAAAGGCCCGGTTAATTCGTGAGGTGTTTTGACATGCGTTATTGCAATTGCCATTAGTTACTCCTAGACACTAATTAACCGATACACACGTACACTCATTACCGCGCGTCATCGTGCAAGCTCGTAGGAGACAAAAACAATTCGGATAACGCGAAATGCCGCACGCGTATACCGTTTATATTACCTATACATCGATCATCATAATAAGTATAAATTACTATTCTACAAATAGATCTTTCGAATCCCAACATCAGAACGAATAAATTAAAATTAAAGCATAAATTATAGGTTTATCGTTTATGTCAACCAAATAGTAAACAGCTAAAATAAACATTATCGTAATATTACAAAATTGACACCAAAAGTGACGCCGTTAGTTCTGCGGGGTATACACGCATATCCCAGTCAACTTCGGCACCAGTATAATAGAGTATAAAAATATATTAACAAAAAAAAATTAATTTAGAATACTATATCAGAGGTATCTGAAAATTGGGCTTATATTAATGGATATTTGTATTCTAAAACATAATTTAAAAAAAAGATGAGCTGATACTCCTGCCGCACAGGATACAAGTGTGCGAATCATAGCGTTTAATTTTAATTGCCTTTGAATGCAATGATAAACCATTCTAATAGACCAAGTCTCTATTTTAAAAATTGCCCGAGGTATCGTGAAATATAGAAATTGAATTCGTCAAAATTTCATTTTTCGTGAAAAATGCCGATTTTTCGTTATTTTTTCGAAGTTTTTTCTACCGCTTATAGTCAATTTTGAGAAATTCGAAAAATGACCTAAATAAAGTACCATCTACATCCACTTTTACATCTGAAACTCTCTATTCGTGAAAATCAAAGCGTTATTTCGGGTAGTAAAAGTGTTTTCAGAATATTTATTTATACGTATGGATTCTAAGATTTTCGTTTTACTAAAAATATCAACTTCAAACAAAAAAAAGGGAAAGTGCTTATATTATCTAATGGACCAACATTTGTAAATTGTAAAATATAAATATATATAGAAATATGGAGAAGTCCATGAATACTACATGACACCCAAAAGGTTGCCGATCCCTGATGTAGATAATATTGATACAAAATTAACACGTTGATACCGCTCGATTTCTGCTCAGAATTCATTGCAAATCATAATACGTTTATTATAATAGTATCTACGACCGTTGTGGCCATAATATTAATATATTATATAGGTATTACTTACAATACTTGAAAAAACATGAAAAACCGGTATTCTTATGTATGATTCAGAGGTGTCCGGACAATTCGTCAAAAATGACTGTGCATCAAAAATGGCAATTTATCAAAAATTAATTATTCAAAAACACTATTAGTCAAATAGACAATTTATAAAAAAATGGAGGGGATGAAATTAAATTATATGATTTATAATTTTTGTATTTCTACAAAATATTTTATGTGTTTCAATAATATTCAATATAAAACCACTGAAAATAGCTCTTATAATATTATCATTTATCAGTTAATAATAATAAATAATATTTTACAAACGAATGCTTACGTTATAATATTCTCCGTATGTTTACAAATAGGTATCTGAATATTATAAAGCGTTATGCTAGTTATTAAATGATGTAAAAGGAATATTTGGTTTATTTTTATACATGAGTAGATTTAGTTGATGGAAAATACTATCGTTCGTCAAATATATTGTTGCTATAGCAATATATAAAGACTATTACGTAATATTAATATTATGTAGATAAATAGATTACTTTTAAGTTCGATAATTTATGTCAAAATCTGAATATTGTTATGTTCAATATTTTTGATAAATAATTTAAAGAAATTTATTTATTTTCGATCGTAACGTACATGTTATTACGTTGTAAATTTGTAATTGAGGAGTCCGAAATCAGCATTTAAAATTACGATATATTATTTGAGAAAATAATCATTTTACATAACAATTTTTAATTAAAAATAATTATGTTTGAACCTTTGGACGTACCGATTGACCTATGGTTCATATGCAGAATAATTGCTTTGATAAATAATGTAAATAATTTTTCGAATAACAACTATTAATACATAATAATATATAGTTAATTTTATAAATTAATTATGTTAAATCAACATTTTATGATAATAGTTTAAATTTCATTTATTCTATTATTTTATTTATTTCTATCGATAAATAGTATATTCAAATATTGATTATTATTATTCGATAGAAATGAATTATTATAGAAAATTTTTTTTTATTTCAGGTCGTTTGTTATATTTGGTTAATATTATTTATTTGTGTAATAATACTTTCAATTCTTTGCTTTGGATGTCATGTACAAAAAGGTATGTAAAATTGTGAATTATTTATTCTTATTATCATTATCTAGCAAAAGTTGCACATATACAAGAATTAGATATATGTTAACGATATTAGACATAACAAATGATAAAAATATCGTCTACAATGTAGACAATATATATCGTACGATATTCTACTTTCACGTATGTACGATAGTACATCATATTCTGTGACTTTTAAGTAGTCTTATTTAATTATTAAAGGAGATTTATTTTACAGCTGCCTAATAGAAATTAAAATACTTTTTGTTTATAATATAGATTGTCGAGGAATTTGTGAAGGTAACCTGATATCAAATAGAATGCTGACATTGAGTGACCTCTTCCATTTAATAACCAACGTGTTGTGGTGTATTATGGTTATCCTAATGGTTATTAGTAACAATAAATTAAGATCTAAGGGAAAAGTTAGTACCTACAGTTTTTTATAATATAGGTAATATAGAATAATAATAATAATAATAATAATAATAATAATAATAATAATAATAATAATAATAATAATAATAATAATAATAATAATAATAATAATAATAAAAACAACAACAACAACAACAACAACAACAACAATAACAACAATAATAATATATCTATATCTATTATTTATCTATATTTATTTTAAAAATTTGTCAATTTTTTTGACTAAGTTATTCTTTTTTAAGAGATATCATATTTAGATTTACATGTTTTATGTTATAATAGAAAAAATTGAAAATTATACATTCATTATATTTATTTTTATATAATATTATAATCGAACAATAACAATATTTACAAAGAAATTCCATTATAATATTATTGTACGTTTACAATGTTTAGAAAAAAGTAATTTTAAAATATTTAGGTAATAACATTTACGCAGAATCGCAATACCTTCGTGTTCATAGAGATCTTTATCTTAGTACTTATATTTTTTGGAATCTACGTACTTATAAAACAATAATTTAGCTGAAATATTACAAAAAAAAATTTTTTAGCCCAGCGCTGGAGACCTATATAATTGGCTACTAATCCACGGCATTTTTTTGATTGTGATCATTGTTTTGGGAATTGCACCAGGAGTATTCGGTTTATTTAATCAAACGATGTCAATTTATACGAATGGACTTCCTCTAATTTGTACGTTAATTGAAATCACAGGAAAATATCAGCAAATAGATCGAATTTAATATTATAATATATTTTTATCTTATTTGTATAGTACTGATATTGCTTGAATTATATATCGTTTATCAGTTCTACAAAGAAAGAGCATAAATGGAACATCTTTATACACTATGACCATTTGGAAGATACCAATAAAATAATAATAATTATGTTTCGTTATAATTGAGTATTTTGTTTTATAGGGAAAGGGTTAATAATTATAACATCAGTCTAATGTAGTCATGGGGATACTATTAGCAGATCGAAATATTAACTATAAACTGATAATTTCGATTTTATATATTTATCGAGAATAGCACATTATTCGTTCTATACTCACTATTAGATAATATAGGTAGGCAATATAATCGACATACTTTTTAATAGTGTACCAACATCATATTCTCATAAAAATTCTCCTATAGGAAATCGTATATGAAAAATATTACCTAAACCTTAAACAATTAATTTAAATTAAATTCTCTAATATAAAAAGAATAGGTACCTAATTACAATTTGTTTATAAGACATCTAGTTTTATCCAAATATTTTTTAATACATAATTTGAACAGATAATTATATATTTAAAATAAAATAACGTCATTAGCAGGTATATCGTATATATATTATTAAAATACAAATTATACATGACAGTGTTTTGTTCGCAGTTATTTAGTTGATTAAGAACACTATTTTAAACCGAACGATATTGTACACATGTTATTATTAGAAACCCTAATTCCTTTTTTTATGTTTTATATTAATTATTTTTTTATCCAATATAAAAAACTAACAATTTCTATTGAACTTCATTTAAAAATAAAACACGATTATTTATTATATGCGTTTGATCACGTAAAATAAATTAAGCATATCGATAAATAAAATGCAATTAATTTATTCAATAATCAAATAATTTATTTCTATACATTATATGTATTATTTTGTCCCGTGCTGCTATAAACTATGGTTAGGTTATAGTAATTTTAGTACAAAATTAATTAAATATTATTTAGGGTACAATTATTTAGGTTAAATTTACGAAATTTCAATCGATATTTTTCCAATAGATTTTAATTTTTATTAAATTGTCGCACAAAAATAATTATAATATTGTACATACATAATCCCACACTAACTTAATTTTTAATTAATAATTAAAATTAAAATATTACTTGTTAGTACAATCAAAGTAAGTAAATGTACTGTGTATCCGGGATCGGTTCAATGTGTGATCTACCAATACTTATATTTAAACTATAGTGTTATACCTATATAATTATCGATATGATATGCATTTTAAGACTGTATTATACTTTTACGGTCGACGGTCCAATGTGTGATCTATCGATAAACGGCTATTTACGATAAAGCTTTATAGGTAGATTATCAGATCAATCAATACCTATATTTAGACTATAGTGTTATACCTATAACCTATATAATTATCGATATGATATGGAATTTGCGACTATATTGTAATTTTAAAAATAATATCATTTAAACATTCAGTTGCCATTTTGCCATTCGTGTCTAATCTCCACTATTAGACCACCAACTTAAAAAATAATGGTGGCGGTCATGCCACCCGATACAAACTCAAATATTTGATGGTTTTTTTATTATATTTAAAAAATACTTTTGCCGTATAAATATAACAAGCAATATTATAATATAAGTACATTAATCTTATAAGTAGCATACATAACAAATACAAGTTAATCACACATTGGACCAGCCGTTTATCGGTAGATTACACATTGGACCGGTCCCGGATATCCTCATGTAGTTATGTTACGTTTAAAACGGAATTTTCAATTAGTACCTACATTTTTAGATAAAAATTACACTGATGTTAAACGGCCGTCATAAAACATAACCGACAATTATTGTCTCAGTATTGATAAAAAGTAGCTTCTTAAACTATTATATTTTGTTTTCTGTAATTAAAAATAAATTTTTACCAATATCATTTAAAAATTGGTGGTTGTAAACATGCGCCAAAAGTGCCTATACGAGTATATTTATTTTATACTTATTTCCGTACAGAAAAAAAATTGCAATAATTCATATTTTAAAGGTATTAAAAAATAAAAAAATATATATAAATGAATATATAAAAAAATATTTACCATTCTATACATTGAAATTTGGAAATATATATAATATGGAATATTTTATTTCTTAAAAGTTAAACTGTTTTACGAGTTTTAAAATAAATGTTATAACTTGTGAGGAAGTACGTTTATTTATGGACAATAATCAAGGTAAATATAAACGATCGTGTACGAATGATAATTAGTTATAAGTAAGTAAAACCTATCGTTCTTTCGTTCATTTCGCTTAAATATATTTTTTTTTTGTCATATACTCGTAATAACCGCCTTACCGGGTCTAGGACATCTCGCCGCCACCGTCTAGTATGACTCGTGGAGTACAAGGTCGAATAAGTGTATTTTGTTTACTTTTACAAAAACGTGTTTTTACATATAATTTTGGGTATGAACGTAGAACGAAATATTTCGTCGTCCAGTTATAATACGAGTACCCATTAGACTCTAATTAGAGAATCAGCACGGGCCCTTTTTGTTCGTCCAAGACCGGCCCAAAATTAAAATGAAAAAATTGTACCCGACCACACCAGTCCATAATTTTTTATTTTAATTTCAATCCGACCCAGACCCAGTTCAAAATTATTCATTTGATACCATACCCGCCCAGGCCCGTTTGAAATTTTTCTAATTTCAATATATTATAATATTACATTTATAACTTTTGTAACTATTATTATTATTTTCCGTATTTAATGAAAATTATTTTTATAATAATTATTATAATACAATACATATTACATACTAATACTATATTATTATATTATACCATTATTAAATTATAACCAACCCGAAATATTTTGCTTATGGCCCGGCCCGTGATGATCTCTAGACTACCCATACGTTAACGTTAGTATAATACATTACTATAGGCGTGATCATGCGCGTGCATATACAAAAAAATGAAATATATTGTATTATGTATGTATATAAAATATTTATGTAATATTGTAATATATCTGTAACAAATGTTTATATTGTTGGAATCGAACATTCTAGATCGGCATTACACCGTACCGGAAGCGGGATTACCGACATTATAACGACAAATAAGGTGTATCCGCCGAACGTTCTAGAATTTTCGATATCCATAAAATTTGATAAAGACGAAGTAATTAGACCTAGTCATTATCACTAATCATATGAAAGACTGGATAAGAATGAATTTAAAATACCTTACTAATTAATCCCCCTTTATGATTACTCTAAAGTATAATATAGTATATTATTATATATTTATATTATTATTGTATTATTGTTGTGTTATTTTATTATTGTATTAATATTGTATTATTATTATGTATTTTATCAATAATTATAACTATTCTGATATTTTGTTCGAGGACGAACAACGGTCAGGTGGGCCGGCTGTTGGAATCAAACATTCTATATAATATAGATCGGCGGTACCACCGTATCGGAGTTGGGAATTCGGAATTACTGACATTAAAAGACACATAAGGCGGTTAGTATCCGCCGATTGTTCTAGAATGTTCGATATTCATAAAAACATAACTATTAATTGTATGATTTGTAGTATATTAGTAGATTGTCATTTTTAAAAATATAGTACACTACGTCGTTCGCGGCTCGCATCAGTATAGTTGATGATCGTGCTTGAAATATAGGAGTACAAACTACAAATCTATATGTGTGTGAGTGTGCTTCCTATGATATTATAAGTTGCATTCCCTTGATCAGTGATCACGAGCCGCCACTGCGTTTAAGGCCAAAAACCCAGACAAAATGTACTTAGGATAGACTGATTTCAATTCTGTAAATTGATACGAGTCTTTGACAACTTTTCTAAGTTTTGTTGGAAACAATTTTTTTATTTATTTTTATATTTGTATTAATATGAGTACCCTGCTTTAGTATAATACATTACTATAGGCGTGATCATGCCCGTGCGTATACATTTAAACTGATTTCTCATGCATGTATTGGACGACCCAACGCGTCGTCAAAATAATAATTTAATTACAACGTGTTATATAAATACTATGGATTTTATTTTTCCAGTATTTCCAGTTCATAAACATGTTTTTGTGATATAACACATTATTTTTAGTCATTTGACAGGAAGAATAAATTAAATGATTGCTACCTAATATTATTTTATTTAGAATATTGTTATAACTATAAGACTTCCTATTCTATTATAATTTTATACCCTTTTATCATTATAATTTCATTTTTTTTTAACTGTTATACGCAAGACGTAACACGTTACGTGTGCGTTGTGTTTGCTATATAAATTTTTTTTTCATTTTTTATCAACAAAAACCCGATGTATAAAATAATTCCTTAATATTATAATGTGTATTCAAAATAAAGTATTCATATTATTAAAATATGTGTATTATATGTTATTTTATTTTATATAAAAAAGATATTGAAAGTTGCACTCCCTTGATCGGTGATCACGAGCTGCCACTCCTATTTTGTACATTTGTAATTTTGTATTATTATTAGTTTATCAATAAATTTAATATTAGTTATTAATTCTCTTATTCATTTAACAATTATTAATGATGGAAAATAATTTATAAAATAAACTCAATAAGAACATTTTTTTTTATATACACATTAAAAAGTGTAAAATAAAACCGTCATACAATACAAACTTTTCAATATTGTTAAGGGCTTCAGCTACAAAACAATTATTTATAGAGAGGGCTAAGTCCCCGTAAGCCCCCGATCACCACCTAACCAGTATCAACTACAAACGTAAATATTTTCTTAATGTCAATAACTAGTTTTTGTATGTAATTCAAATTTCAAATTTATATAATTTTTTATATTTAGTTCGATTTCGATGTAAAACCTTTTAGAAATAATTAATTCCACATTACTATAATATTACTATAATAGAATATTTAGTATAAATACTATTGTAGTCTTCTTACATAGACTCATTAATCATCATACATAACATTCTTATATATTATATTCGATAATCACTAATCAGTCTTGGGTAAATTACTTTTGAAAAATAATAAAATTACTTTACTCGTTATTTTTTTCTGTCAACAACTCATTGTTTATATATCATATTTAAAACTCAAATACTAGAATACTACAAGTTAATCAATATCAAAATAAATGGGCATACTAAACAATGTCATTGTCATAAATAGTTTATAAATATCATCAATACCTTATACCATTGATTATAAATACAATTATAAATATTATTATTAATTATTATATTTATAATCAATGCTTATACCTTTAAGAATTATTCTTGGAATCGTTTATATCCAACAACATTCACAATTAATTAATTTAAAAATAATTTACGATAACACGTTGGTTAAAAAGTTTAAATAAGGAATAATAAAGTTACAACTATATAATATAATATATTTTATAGATTTTTCCCATCTAAATCTTTTAATATTACCCAGGTACCTAATAAAATATTATTTTTTGGAAGTATTTATTAATTATAACAATATTATTCTGATAATTATAAAATATAAATAACGAATAATTAAATAATTTGTGTAAAATTACTATTGAAAAGTAATTCTAATTATATTTTCGTTACACGAAAATCAATGTAATAAAATTACTTGAATCGTTACAAAAAATGTAACGCCATTACAGTAACGAGTTACTTTCGTTACTTTACTACCCAACACTGTCGATAACACAGTATTAAGAGAAATTTCGTATTAAAATTATTGCTTGGTGAGAGGTATTTATTTACCAGCGAAACGGCCGCGAAACGGTGGCGATGAGATGTCCGGTTTCGATAATTAACTACTGTATAATAATTTTTTGAAAAAAATCAAACTTAAAATGAATGAAAATTGTTTTATAATTATTTGATACACATAGGTACACATTCCAAATGTCAAAATAAATCAACTTGTATACGACATCGTTATCAAGTTATTTTGATTGTAATGTAAAATATATTATTATTTATCGACAAGTAAAATATGTATCCTGGATACAGTATCCACAATAATTGTGTCGTCGTTCTTTCGTTTAAAATCGACTATTCAAGGACATTATTATTATAAAGTAATGAGTGCATATAGATACGTATTCTTTCAAGTTTAATAATAATACCGGATAAAGTTTTATGACAATGGTGTACTCAAAATTTTATTATGGCTAATCGTATTATTGCCTTAAATTATAACTTTTTATCATGTCATTACATAAAATTACTAAGAAAAAAAACACGTGATTAATTATTTAAAAATTAATTTAATAAATATTTTAACATAATGCTTTATATAACAACATAGAATAATTTTTATAAAATTTCTGTTTTTAATATTATAATTCTAAGATTAAACTATTAAAGTATATAATTTTTCATGCATTTTAATAATATATTTATCTATAGTACGAGTAGTTCTTTTACCGATTAAAATTGTTTCGAGTCAATGAAATGTCTAAATCATTATTTCCAATAATTATTTTTTTATAATAATATGAAATTTTTCAATATTAATTTTTATTATAAAATAATTTTTAAAGTTATTCAAATATTATTATTTGGTGATATTAAAAATAGGAATATAGGTAATTCAAATGTACAAAACAACTCTTTTTTTTTTATAAATTATAAATATTAAATACCACGTCATATAGACGAAGAATTCATAAGATTAATTCATTCATAGAATCGAAATTATAATTTATTTTTATTAATGTATTTATTATTAGGTATTTGTTTGTTTTGAATGAAAAAACGTTTTAATACTTTTATCGTATTGTATACTGATTTTTGAGTAAATTATTTTCATTTTCTATAATGATATTATTTTTATTAATATCAACATCCATAATAAATTAAATCCGACGGCTAACTGAAGGCACATAACATAATAATTTTTCGCGAATTAAATATTTTATCATTTTAAATAATTATTATAATATGTACCCCTACTGGTTATCTACTGTTTATTTATTATATAAATCATATTATAATCAAAACTGCACCTACGAAAAAATAAATTATTTATACATTAAATTTCGTAGATTGAAATACCTATTTATAATACTAATTTCCACATAAGATACACTTCGCATTTAAAAACAAAAACAAAATTTGTATCGCCACAAAATAACCATTAAATTCTAAAAAAATTCTAGTACAAAAATACAATATTACACATGATTCATACATTTAGTTTAATCTATTCGCTACCTAGTTTTTTATCTCTTCACGTACAAAAATACATTATAGTTGTTCAATATATTATAGACGTCACGCGAGTGATATTAATAATTGTTATATTATAGGCACAAGGTGATCGGAATATTGTGTTACAAAAAATTCAAGTAAATAACAGAAAATATATTATTTTTGTCATACCTATAATAATGTGATCACGCCCTGTATATACATATAAGTAGGTATTATCGTGATCAATCGGTGTTTGAATCGATACGCATTCAGAGATTTTTTCCAGACAATTTCTATTGCGTCGTTTAGTGTTTTCGAATAAAATAACAATTTTCATGTTGATATTAAAATAATTATTTTTTTAAATCTATATACAATTTGAATAATAACTGAGCCAATGTGGTATATACCATAATATACGCTAAAAGCGTATAAAAATATACTTAAAAGCAAAAAAACTATACCACGTAATCAAATATCAATTTATAATAATATATTATATTATTATTATAATGTACCAATAAATGTAAAAAAAAAAAAAAAATATTTGATTTTGATTTTAAGTAACCCGAAATTTGTTAAAATTAGTACCTAACACAAATAAAATATTTTTATATTAACCAAATTTATTAACAAGAACAAACAAGTCGTGACGTCCTATAAAATATTATTATATATTATATTACTTATATATAGAAATGGTGTATTGTAGATAACATTATTTGTTTTTTTCTAAGTCGTTTCGCACACGTCATATCGCATTGTCGGTTTACAATATTAATGACAAATGAAATATTATATTGCGACAGTTACATCTTACATACCATTATAATTATATCATTTAGGTAAATTGTCGTCGGTTCCGGCGAAATGAGTACAAAACACACGTATTATATTATTTAAATTTAAAAATTGTTATTACTATAAAATTGTATTATTTTTTCGTAACATCTTTAGTCTATAATATTATTATTGTACAGTCGTAGTAGTCGTACTCATCGAAATTAGAATATTTCCGAAATCGTAATATGACGGTAAAATGTTTTCTGAGCTGCGTAAACGTACGGAACGGTACTCGGATAGTTGCTGTATCAGACTTTGTGAGTATTAAAAATATTAATTATTAAAATCAAAAAAATATTATTACATTTTTTTTTGTTTTTTATGTAACCTTTTAAAAAATTTAAAAAAATTATTTTTCTCTTTAGTCGCGGACTCGCGAGTATAACTAAAAATATATCGCCTTGTTTAGTTTCCATGCGAAATATATTTTAATAATATTATCATAAGCGATCGCGTAAGGTAAATAGGTACTAAATTATATACGTAATAAATTAATGTTAAAACGTTTATCAAAGAAGGTTACGATAAAACGTTTATACGACATTTAAATCGAGACATGTTCCAATTAGTTTCGTTTATATATAACTTATTATAAATTACCAAATCACAATTTTTTTCTTCAAATAGAGTTCCCGTCGTCATCATTGTACGTATTTTAAGAATATTACGTATTGTAACGTATTTTCATAATCATTGATGATAAAAAATCGGAATCATGAAAACAAATAAAAAATTTATTTTATTAATTTATTGACGGAACTTTTTCTATAAACAATATTGTAAAATATAAACATCAATTGTTTAATGTTTTTTTTTTTTTTTTTAATGTGTGTACGAGAACTCATATAAGCGTAGGTATTAATATTAATTAAAAATTAAATACAAATTTAATATTTTATAAATTTAAAGAAATAATAATGTATATGTATAAGTATTTAATAACAAATTATAATTTTTTCCAGTGGATTTCTTTGATACTTATGATAAAACTGCTTTCTTTGTTAAATCCATTTTATGGATATGGTAAGTTTATAATATATAGCTAATTTAAAAAATATTTAATATTATTGACTCAGTCGAAATAAAAATTACTAGACAAGAAAAAATTTTTAAATTTTATACTTATTGCAACACAATACAAATAACAATTCAAATAAAAATGAAATTATAATGGTATATGGGTATAAAATTATAATAGAATAGGAAGTTGGAAGTCTCATAGATTTATAGTTATAACTTATAACAATATTCTAAATAAAATAATATTAGCACTCATTCAATTTATTCTCCTGTCAAATGATTAAAAATAATTTGTTATGTCACAGCTACGTGCTTATGAATTGGAAGTACTGGAAAAATAAAATCCATAGATTTATATAAAAATTATATGTAAAAACACGTTTTTGTAAAGGTAAACACGTAGACACTTATTCGACCTTTATACTCCACGAGTCACAATTTCATCTTCATAATACGCGCATGAGATAAGACATAATATAAAACTATAAAGTTATAAATATCTACATGGCTACATATGATATATCACAATATATAGTTATAGACTATAGTTATTAAACCAATTTTATTATTTCCTTAAATGTAAATAGGGAGGGCCAACATCCAGTCGTCCAAGCCAGGAGCCACCAGTGGTTTTGGCATATAAAAAAATTGCGGAGGGTAAGACCTAGAAAATTTAGTAATAAAGTCAAATTTTTTTTAAATTCTTATAACCAAAATTCCACAATTTGTCTACTTATTGGTCTTTTATCACATTTTATGCTTCGTCAATTTGAAATATAAATGAACACTAGTGTTCATTTACTTGTCACACGCTTACACAAATGCCTGTACATATTTAGAATATTGCCTACGCATACAATAGTGTGTTGAGGACACTACAAGAGCAATTGCTCCTCAATTAAAATAGGTGGGTAGTTAAGTTCGAGTGCCGAGTATGTGTTTGGATGAAGTTGTAAGTATTCAATTACGCATACATAAATATTGACAGCAATGAATAAACTTATTATATATATTTTAATAGTATAAAACTATAATTATTTTAAAACTATTTGAGTATATATTTTGATGGATTATTATAAAAATATATGGGGTGGACGGTGGGGTACATAAAATTAATCTTTGGTACTCTACAAACGATAGTTCAACTCACAAGTTCTATATAATACTTCTTATAAAACTTTTGACTCCAACCACATTAACGATAAAATATTAATGTTTAATTTTAATAATTTCAGAATATGAATACTATTTGTATAATCATTATGAACGTCAAATAACATACGATTTTAACATATTCACTTATTTGTTTATAATATTTGTGTTCTTATACGTCAATTATTACCTAAAAGAATCAACGTATGATGTAAGTGTGATTTTGTAAATAAATACTTAAAAAGCACAATTATATTTTTTAAATGAATACTATTTAAAATGTAATTAAAAATAATAATATTCTTATTTAATAATTAAAAGTAAATAAAAACAAAAATATTATTGCGTGCACTTGTTTAAATATATTTGAATATGCATTTCGGAAATATTTCTAATTCTAATATACATATTTCTTATTGTTTCGTACTATTATGCATAATGTATATTTTTATTTCTTCGATTACTTAAATAATTAAATGTAATAACATTTCATAATATAATAGTTTTCTTGAAGTACCTCATTAGTACATTCACAAGTATCTTCGTTATATGAAATAATGTTTATAAATAACTATTAAAAATAATATGGGTAATTGTTTTGATATTTACTTAAAATTAATCCAAACAAATAATTAAAAAAATATTTTGAATATAACTATGAGAATATTATAGTTTCATAATTAGTAATGTAACAGAAAATAATAATTAACAATTCGATTTAAGCATTTTGTTATTTTAAATGTTTTACAATGCGTGTCAACATGATTAGAGTTTTAAATTTATATATGTAATAAAATTTGTATATCTAGTTAAAATATTACTTAGTTTGACAATTAATTTTTTTTTTAGTTATCTAGTGAAAGATAAGTCAATCACCTATTGATTTTAAAGTTTAAACTTATTACTTTTATATTTTTCTTTTTGATTACATTTAAAAAATGTTTACATCGATTCATTATAGTAAACCAAATGATCAGTTATGTTTAAAACCAGTTGATTAATCTAAGTTGCATAAACGAAAAAGAAAAAGAGAAAACACGATTTCAATATTAGTTGTTTTAATTAAAAATATTTTATAATTAGATTAAATATACAAAAAATGTAAATTATCTTATTATATTATATATCAATATAAAGTTTAATCGTAATTTAATGAATATTACACTAAAAATTCTCTTGTTTATTTTAATATTTTTAAAATAATAATTATACAAACATACTTGAAATTATGAAATATATTCTTTCAGTATAAAACATACAAAATCTATCAATGGTTAGCAATCAATTCAATATTATTATCATTCCATGTAATAGCTGTTACATACATCACGATAAAGTATAACTTTATATATATTAATGTTCTTTATTATACAACACCGATTTGTGGTATGTATACTTAAATAATATATATTTTCAAATTTAATTATAAATTATAGTATTATTGAATTCAATATAAGGAAAGTATTTTTTATAGATAAAAAAAATATTTTTCTCTTTTTTCGTTGTATCTTAGTTTAGGAAAATTTACTCGTCCTTCAATTTCCAATACCTACCTATTTTAAATCAATATCATTAATATTCTCTTTAACGTAATTAAAATATAAATACGTACACATTATTTCAATGATTAGGATAAGTGAATTTAAAATTACCACAAATTTCCCCTATATTCGTTTTTTATACAAATAACATTCATATCGAATTATAGTGTTAAACAGTAACTATTTATACAATTAAAAGTTTTAAACATATATCAAAATAATAATAAATACAAGAATGATTTTTTTTTAATTTTTTTAATTTTAAATATAATACTTAAATGAAATAATATCTACAAAATTCTGTTTGTATAATTAGTTTTTTTTTACGAAATTTAAAAATAATTAAATATATAATAATAAAAAAAATTTCTCCGTTATACGAATAAGAATATTAACTTACATAAAATAGTAACCACACATTATGATTGTAGGTCATAATTCAAATTCTGTGGCTATTTAAATTAATACTATTATGTAGAACATAGAGGTTATTTACTACCAAATAAAATAAAATTTAAAATGCTACGTATTTAACTGGATTAATATAATTGGAAATGGTCCTTTGATATCGACGCTAAACTTGATACATTCAACAGTCACACACTATTAGTCCTTTTTCCTATACTGTCTTTAACTCTTCGATTCTTCTCGCCTGTTAATACTTTATTAATATTAAATTATTAATATAAAATCTCAATTTCTCAGCCAACTACGAATATTATTATTATTTTTATTATTATTATTATTATTATTATTATTATTATTATTATTATTATTATT
>JAIUCT010000016.1:699173-718337 GCA_021307375.1 Tetraneura akinire
TATTATTATTATTATTATTATTATTATTATTATTATTATTATTTTACAATTTTACAATTTGTTGTGTCTTAATTTGAAATTTGATTAAATTTTTTATAGAGATGGAATTGTATAGAATTGTATGGAATTCCATAGAGATGTATTTTATGTTTGATGGATTTTGAATGTCATTAGTCGGTAGATCAGAGATAATTGGCTGGCATTTCGTTGCCGATTATAACTGTGTGAGATGTAACCCACATAAGTTCGATACGAATAAGAATATTATTACAAAAATATCGGAATGCACCAATGCGGGTACATTCATAAATTTATATTGTAAAATATATTATTTAGTGAGACATGACATAGATTATCCAAAACTCACAGCGCCAAATACCCCGCTTTTAAGAACCTACCACACCGCATATCCAAAAGTACCAGACAGTATTCACGTTATCTCTTTATTATATACCATATAGAAAAGAATAATATTATTGACTAGGTATTGTGTAGTTTTACCCTACGGCGCCTATTTATCCCTGTTAATAATTTAATACACAGGGACGGGCTGGGCCGGCCGGATACCGGGAAAATTCCCAGTGGTCCTCTGTTCGTATTATTATATTGAAAAAAAAAGAGCTGATACTCCTGCCCCATGGGGTACAGGTGTGCAAATCATAGCGTTTAATTTTAATTAGAATTAAAATGCAATGGTAAACCATTGCATTCGAAAAAACGATACTGAGCGAAGTTCAGTATCAGATAGCGTAGCTATTTTTTTTAAATTTTGAAATTTTTTGTTGCAAAATTTTATCAGACATATTGTACATAAATGAACACCCTATACAATTTTCAAGTCTCTAAGTTCTATATTAATGCTCATAAAATCCCTTGTCATCTAAATGACTATATCTGACAGAACTTCGCTCAAAATAGTTTTTTCGAATACAATGGTTTATCATTGCATTCAAATTCTAATTAAAATTAAACGCTATGATTCGCACACCTGTATTCTGTGCGGCAGGAGTATCATCTTTTTATTTCTATAATAACTATTTTATCCGAGGATATAGGTACTCATATTCTATTTATATTTTTAATTGTTTTTTAATTTTAGGTGTAAACGTTTTTAAATGTTTTTTTGTTATTCGTTTAGTATGTGACCTACCACCTACCAAACGAAAATCGAGTTTAGTTTTTGACCTACTTAAACGATTATCTTATATTACTATTGATGTACATAAAGTGTATTGACAAACATAAACGAATTTTATGACATTTTTTCACAATTTTTTTTTTTCGCTGATATTTATATGACTGATTTTGAATGAAATCCATATTCCATAATAACAAAATTTAATTAAAATATAATTTATTTAATTTTTTATCTGTCTGTTTTAAAATTTAATTATCGATTTGGTAGGTCACCGTTATCGGAGATGGTAGGTCACATACTTAACGAATACGGCTTTTTTTTTATAACCTGTATTTCTTTTATCCAATTTCATGTAAAATAGTTCGGTTATAATGTTTTATTATCAAATTTTTTTTTACTAATGATTAAAATAAGGATTTAAAAACCCATTTTTTTTTGTTATCAGAAAATCAATAGAAACGTAAAAATTCCCACAGATTTGTTGTTGTATTTAATGTTGATTATACCACTATCGCTGATCTTTTGTTTTCTTGGTTATGCGTCACACCATTATCCACTAATGTACTTTGGATTTGCAACTATTAGTACGTAATTTGAAATGTGAATATAAAGAAACGATGTTATAATTTTTACAATATTGTATTCTATTAATTATTTATGTTTAGGTTATCCTGTTTATCGTGCTTTGAAATATTTATTGTACGTTAAGTCGAAGAAAAGTTCTGACCGATAAATAAATGTGTAAGATCGTGATCCATCTATAGGTTGACTTCTTGAAGCCGTAGTTTATAGTCTTTGTTTTATTCAACTACTATTTTTATTGTAGCAGTTTTTCGAATTATTATAATATTACCTAATTATTTATGACAATTAACAATAATGATAATTATAATAATAATTAATAATAATAAGAACAACAATAATAATTATTATAAGTGGAATATACTTAATAAACTTAAACATACCAGTATGTTTAAAAACACTGAATTAATTTTACATTATTAAAATTTTAAATTAGTATCTGATTATATAATAAATCACTCATATTTACTTTATTATAATATTATGTTGATATAAATTATTTGTCTTTTATATTATTATATACTTATACATTAAATTAATAATAAATAAAATAAACTTATCAAATACTTATAAATTTTTCAAAGATTTATTTAACTTTTAAAAAATAGCAAGTAAAATCAAGAGACTACCATTAGAGTCATTAAAGAAAATATTCCATGATATGATGGATGTCTTCTATGAAGATAAAAAAAAGGATTTAAATTATTAAAATATTTATTTTATTTTTATTTATTTAATAACATCATTATTTATATTTTTCGAAATGTCTTCCATTATTAATAATTCCGTTACTAATTAATTATGCACATGTTAATTTAACAATAAATACGAAGAATTTATCTTGCTTTTTCTTTCACTATTCTATTTCACATTAGTTCTTTCACACTATCACATGATATTTTTTTTTTTTTTTTTTAATCCTAATCTGTGCCACAGTTAAATACCTACGTCAATGTAGGTAATAAACTAATAACGAAATGATTATTTATGATAAATAAATTCCTATTATAATGGAATGTCGTCCTTTTATTCTTTCGGGCGAATGCATTAGTACTTGACCCATTGTGTGACGGCACAGTTATCACCCCTCTTCAGGGAGGCGACTACCTGCACTGGAAATATAATGGTATACAAATAAATCAACAAAGAATTAGTTTGTATCATTACTACACATCTCATGAATCAAGACCTGGATATTCGTGACCGTCACCGACACCGAAAACTATAGAATAGACCATGATTGTCAAACTCAAAGTATCAAGTGGGCGAAATGTATTGAATAGTGTGGGCCGCACACAAACATAATATTTTATAAAAATTTTTCAATTTTATTATTCTTTACGAAAAGTACAGTATAAATTCCAAAAAATTAAAAAAAAAACGTTTTCTTTATTTTCAAAATTTATTACCCCCCAAAATAAATCTAGATACGATCTTGGTTGTGACATAAAATAAATATGTTATAATTTTTTTTACTTAATATAAATAATAATAATTATTAATTAATATTGGTAGCGACGGGCCGCGAAAAAATTAACCTTGGGTCGCATACGTGTTTGACATGCCTGCTATAGACATTATACCTACCTATTCAGAAATATGTTATATAACATATTTTCATATCAATTAAAAATAATTAATAGGATCGCATACAAAAATACAAAGTCATCTCCGGTATTGGTATAACGAATAAAGAATTACTTGTTTATCTACGCTATTAACTATGTAAAAATTTTAACAGACATTTTCAGTATTTTATTTATAATTATAAATATTAATTAATAAATTATTAATTATATATATATTATTTTCTAGTATATAAATCAATATTGATAAGGATAACATTAATTAATAAAAATAAACAATTTCATTACTTTTACTTATTTTACTTATTCTTCGATTACATTTTGTATAATGGAGTTAATTTAATTAATACGAATATAATACCTATATTCATTTTTGAAATAATATTATTCATATCTTTAATACAGTAAATTTTAAATTCTTATCTTCCATAGATTTTATTTTTATTTACCATTGTCAGGTACAGAAAATGGGAAATTCGTACGGACAACAGACATTCGACCTTCGTCATTTGCGTAATTTTTCGTTCCACGGTATAAATGTGAAATAGTCGAATATTTAAGAACTGTATAATAGTATGGTTGAACTTTTAGAATGTTCAAATTTTATTATTTTCATATAATATATAATATAGCTTAAAATTAAAAAAAAAATTAAAATGAATTATGGTTAAAAGTTAAAGGAAAAATATTATGTACCTATACCTATTTATATCATAGACTACTTTATTTATAATAATTTTTATTATAATTTATATTTTAATATAATTTATAATTAATTATAAAATAATATAATATATTTTTTGAATTTTTTTAATGAATACAACTATTATAAGTATTTTATTGCGTAAAATTAATTTTTCTTGATAAAAAAAACTCTTTCATCTACAACATTAATTATGAAATTTGTATATGTCCAAATAAATATATACGTAGCTATCCTGAAAATCATAACATACTCTGTTAATTGTAATCTACGTAGTAAACAATATTTTTATATTGTTTATTCGTTAAAGACGAATCATGAAAACCCGACTATAAATTCAAATATTTTGTAACTGGTTTGAAATATATTAAAACAATAATTTTCACTTTATGTAAAAGGCGTTATAAATGCGAATTCATTTAGTCATATTACAAATTATATTGATATATAAAAAAATGAATTTTAAATAACTATTAAAATTACGTAAGTTCCTATTTACCAATATCAATATCGTTCAATATTAAAAATCATTTGGTATAATTTCAACTCTTAATTTAGCTACCTATTACAATTTCAATCTTTAAATAATATCTCGAACTATAACTAGGTTCATTAACATTATGTTACATGAGAAATGGTTTCGAATAAATTAATTTAACAATTTTATATTTTATATGAGTATATTTATTTTATATTTAAATTTTATGTACCTACCTACCTAGTACCTACTTACCACGATATTTATATGTTTATAATATAAAATAATTTATTTACATTTATTCAAAATAGTAAATATTAAGTATTTGTTAATCAAAAATTTCGTTTTCATTGAATATCTACATCAATGTTTATGACTTATGTTGCTAATAATAATATATTAATTATTAGTAATTAAATTTATTTAAAGTCAATTCCATTTTTAATAGTAAGTATCTAGGAATTATATTTAAAATAATAAATGTTAACAAAAGTATACTTATACCTAACTAAAAGCGCATTATGTCTATAATAATTTTGGTTGATTATCTATATGCCATATGACTACCTATATTAATAAAAATATTAAGATACCTTCGATTATAAGTTTACAAAATTTACCAAATTCATTAATATAATACATAAAAAAAATGTAAAAATTAAATAGAACAATACATCAATTTTTATTATATTAATTCCTTATATTTCATAAATAATAGACAAACAACATGTATAATTTTAAATGTAAATATTATGTTATTTATATTAACATACAATTTTTAACAATATAATTATTAAGGCAATAAAAATAAAATATTATAAGTTATTAATTTTTATCCATAAAAAAATTGTATTATGATTTATAAAAATAATGTTAAGAATATAAAATAAAATATTGAAAAATATGTCTATTTCCGTTATTTTTTTACAAAAAAAAAAGTCTTATGACTGTTATGTATATAACATATATAATATGGAAATGAATAAATTGTACAAAAATATAATATAGTATTTTAAAATAATTAATACGTATATTAATTAATAATAATTTTGAAGTTTTTCGGACATGCGTATTAATATTATATAAATACGCAGTATGTAACCAATGGAATCTATAAAAAAATATATGTAATTAATAATTAAAATTAATATAATTATATAGATTAATAATAATAATATTAATATTAATAATTATATAGATTACATTACTGTAAATAAATATTTTATAAAATATATACGTTTTTAACAATTTGAAATTAATTAATTTAATATTCATAATTTTATCTAATAATATATAATAATATACTATGCTAATAATATTTTTAAAAATGTAAAATAATATATAGGTGCCTAGTAATTAACACAAAATTAGATTTAAATTTTAGAAGATTATTATTTATTGGGTTTGTTCAAATCCATCCCAATTGAAAACCATATAAGCATTCCAACCAGTTTTTGAATCGCTTATTGTTCTTGGATCACACTCAAAAAGGACCTATATAGACTAATAGACCTATCAAACGATAGATTTTGTCTATTCAAAATAAGAAACGCATGCGTCGGAGACGAATTTTCGTGGCCTACGGTCAGGTCACGCCCATTGTTCTTCAGCTTTAATAAAAATAGAAGACATAAAATAAACTGGTTATATAGCACGAAAAATACACAAGGTACCGATCCATCGCCGCATGACTCGTGCAGCCGTACAAATGTATACAATGCTTTTTACATTATGTGTCTATTTCAGTTGCTTATGATAACTACGTCGTCCTTGGCGACGTACCGCAACGGCCAAAGTTCATAAGTGATGCCACACCTATGTGCAGTAGTTGGCCGCCGCATGCGTTTCTTATTTTAAATAGACTTAAAAAGCCTATCACATCGAAGTGAAATCATAGTTTTAAAAAAAGTCGGTGCCAAAATATTCTCTAACTAATTAACTTATAAAACTATGTAATGTTAATGAAACATTTATAATACAGGTTTTCCATACAGCTAGGGGGTGGACACTTCGTTCTTATCTCAAAATCAGTCGCCATGTTCTCGGATGCGATGTTATCAATGTTTACACATTGATAATAACAAGAATTTGTATAAACTATTTATTTATTATTGTTTTCTGTGTTTAACTTTAAATATTGACTCTATTAATCTGTAATAATTTTATAACTAACTTCAAATTATTGATTTATGGATTATGGATTTTGAATTCAAACACATTCTTACTATACACTTCAGTACCATTTTATTAAAAAAATGTTTGTAATGAATAAAAAAAGTATAACACAATATTATAATATTATTATATTATATTGTTATATTCTGTGATTATAAGTACGATTCACAATTCGAAAAGTCGAAACAGTCGCAGAGACGCAGAATAAACATTAAAGGCGCCTTCACAGCTCACCGTGAAACGTGACAACAGAATAATATGCAATTTATCATTGATAGCATAGTATAAACAATGATAACATCGCATCCAAGAAAATGGCGACTGATTTTACTCCAGTCCTATGCTGCCTGTGTAAATTCTTATCAGTGTTCATTCTGATTGTTATATTCTGTGGTCCTACTCCTAATAAATAATATTATTTCGTAATCTTTAATTCTAAATGTCAGTAGCATTTTAATTATAATAATATATTATTTTATTGTTTTATAATCTATTAGATTTTGTGAGTAGCGAAATATGGTCTTACAATAATAATGTGCGTCTTTTTTATGTCTGAAACCACTTTTTCTACACGAAATAATTCTACCATATTCACGAGTAGCAAACCTAACCGGTTGGAAAGTAGATGTATACTACGTTTCAAGAGAGAAGGTACACGATTCGCGCATCCAACTGACGCCGTCAACAGCGCGGAGGCTCGATTTCCCCCACTTCTTACCGCCCGACGGCTCACCAAATCAATTATACACCCCGATAACTTTGAGTGTTACGCAGTTAATGTTGTAAACAATAGTCGCCGTTTAAAATTTTAAATTATGTACGTAGGTAGAGCTACGTATGCAAACGAGTCGTTGCCGACCGCCGCCTGAACGTTTTACGATCGTAAACAAACGAGCGATATTGGTGGGATATGCGCGTCGACGGACGAAAAATCGTGTACCTTCTCTCTTGAAACGCAGTATAGTTAGTAATTTATTTAGATGGTTTTTCGAATTTCGCGAAATTGAACATATGTGATATATTACGATAATTCAGGCAATTTTGAACATAGAGACTTGAATATTAATGGGTGTTCATAACCAATATGAAAATTAAATTATTAAAATATTTTTACAGTTTGTAAATATGGCTCGTGGACCACCAGTAGTCCGCGGATCATAGCTTGGGAACCCATGATATAGGTACTATATATTATTATATGTGATAAAATTTTGGAAAGTCATTACATTGGATATTTCCTAAAATTCTCGTTTTTATCTATTTAATGTTTAATAGAATTGAAAATTTTGGCTTACAAGTGGCGAAGCTTGAGTTTGTGATTAGGGTATATACATTTTTTTAAAAAGAAATTATATAAAAAAAAATTATGTTTAAAAAATGTGTTATTTTAAATACACGGGCAACAGCTATTAAATACGTATTATTATTATTCGATACGAATAAGAATATTATTATGAGAGGTGTTATTGATATACGGGTAGGTACATTAATAAATTTACGATATAAAATATATTAGTGAGACACGTTTCCAAAACTCACTGCGCGAAATACCCGCTTTTAAGAACCTACCACACCCATATCCCATAGTATGAGACAATACTCGTATTCACGTTGTCTCTTTATTATATACTATATAGCAAAGAACAATATTATTTACTATTGTGTGGTTTTACCCGACGGCCGACGCTCGACAGCGCCTATACTTAATACTTGTTAATAGTTTAATACATGATGTATACTTAATAATAATATAATAATATTTTATATTTATATTGTTATAAACCAAAGTATAATAAAATAAATATATTTTCTAAAAACATATTAACACATATTGACAATAAAATATGAAAGTTTGAAAGAATTTTCTTTTCTATTGGTTTAATAAACTTAAAGTACTATATTTGAATAAGGAAATATATTAATTTAATGATTAAAATTATCATCTTTTAATATCATACAAATAATTTTTGTTAATACATATTTACCTATGCAATACGACGTAGATCATAAATCCATATTGGAATATAACCAGGTGGGATTGTAAACACGTAGGTCATTATGTATATGATGTCCGGTCCTGGATACGTATCAACCGAACGTAATAATAATAACCAATAATTAATAACAAATTCAGAAACTGCAAAACAAAAAGTATAATATTATATTAAACATTGTTAACATTATAATTTGTGTTGAAAAAGTATAAGAAAAGCATTACAAGTTTTCGATATGTCGATAAATAAAATCGATAAAATGGCGGATACGATTTGTACCAATATATTTGGTTTTTATTCTTCATAGCTGTATAAATGTATAAATGTACAATGGATCAGTGGTGTAGCTAAGATTTTAGCTTAGGGAGGTGTGAATTATAAACATTTATACGAACAAAATATGACTTTTATTTAAAAACCTAATTAATATAATATGTACAATGTATATATTATATGTTGGTATAAATAATTTATACAATGGATAATATAAAAGGGAAAAGATATAAGTGTGGAAAGGACACAGGTGTAAAGAGAATAGTGTTAAATTTTGATTACAATTTGAATGCAGGATAAATCATTAAATAAGTGAAAACAATTTTGAGCGAAGTTCATCAGATAATAAATGTACCGATTAAAATTTTTACATTTATCAATCTCTACGTTAAGTATAAATAATTTATCATAAAACCCTTAAATGAGTCACCAGTTCACCGCCTAAATACTCAAATCTGATAGTACTTTGTTCAGAATCGTTTTTCGAATGTAATGATTTATTATTATTTTTTATACTTTAAACAGTTACAAGAAAAAAAATCGTAAATGTAATAATTCACAATTAATAAGTTAAGTAAATTGTATTTTAGCTTCAATAAAATTTTAAAAAATTTTAAAAATATTTAAATTTGTTTGTCAATTTTAATATTTTATTTAACATTGTAAAATATTGAAATATAATAAAAATAATCTATATAAACACTTTAAATATTGATTTTACTGAAATTTCAACTTGAAATACCTATAAAAAAAAATTAAGTTTTGAGCTTTTCCTAATATTTAAAAATACGTGATGATATATATCAGTAGGTATGTTTTAATAAAATATCCCAAATTTTTTGGCTTTTCTATTAATTTTTATTGTAAAAGTATTGAGAAATAATAAAAAGAAGACTTGTATGGTTTTTAAGATTTTCGTTTAAATTAAAAATGTAAACTTAAAATAGCTAAAAAAAAATTGAGATTTGGGAGTTTTCTAATATTTTGATATAATGTTAAGTAATATGGAAATATACTTCAGTAAAATTTTCAGACCTTAATTTTCGACATAATGGCATATAAGTATTTAATATTTTACTTTTAACTATACAAAACTAAAATAAAGTTATAAATTAAAACTATAATATTATGTTCTAAGTTATTTTTTACTATTACCATCGTTCTGACTTTCGACATAGTGCCCCATCTCTTTTTTTGAATGCACGTACCTACGTTATAGTAAGACCGGTTTCGATTTACAACTAATTTATAATATATAAAATACAACGGTCAACGAGCAACAATTAACATTTGGTGGTAGGGGTATATACTATTCTTATCGGGTTAATCGTATTCTAAACGCGTGAAATGGAATGGATAGCGGCGCGGCGGATCGGGGGACATTATATTTTTATGAAATTTTCGTCGCATACGAAAAATCGGCCTTAAATGTACTTGAACATTTTTGCTTATAACTTTTAATACTTTTATGATATTTGACCTACCTATCTGATAGCGAGTTTATCTGTTCCCATCTGCACAACATTTTTCTGATCGATTGATACCTTTCATGACCTTTTATGTTCAGCCAATTGCCCTGTAAAGCCAGACAATGGATTAACATAAATTATTACGGATTTTCAATGGTAAAACTCGTGCTCCTGTTATTATACGTTCGTGGCTACTACGCTTTTTTTTTTTTTACTTAGCTTCGCGCCACTACCGTTGCGCTGGATAAAGCCCATATCATAAAACATTTTGTCAATTTTATTTAACAATATTGTAAAATATTGAAATAAAATAGGTAGGAAGAACCTATAAAAAAAAAAAATATGAGCTGATACTTCTGCCGCATGGGATACAGGTGTGCAAATCATAGCGTTTAATTTTAATTAGAATTTGAACGCAATGTAAACCATTGCATTCGAAAAAATGGTTCTGAGCAAAGTTCAGTCAGATTATAATATTTTTAAATATTGACATTTTTTATTAAATATTTAAAACGCAAAATTTTATCCCACATATAGTACATTATGATTCAGAATATATATCATAAAATACAAACGTTTCAATCTATAATAATACTACTATAATAATTACTAATACGCCAATTTTTGTAACAAATCATACACTGCACTCGATCTTGATGTATCGACCATCACGAAAATGGCTCATCCTACTATAAGCGCTTCGCTGGCTCGCTGCCGTATAGAAAACCATCCTAATCCACTGATTTCTGCAATTAACTCAGCTAACACCACTGGAAATCCACCTAGAAGGCTCAAAAGACGATGGTGTCGCGATTTGACTCTTTAAATTAAAGCAGTCAAATTAAATCAAAGAGTAATCAAACTATTAAATTGTATAATATAGATATCTGTGTGCTAACTACAATATGAATAAATCTTAACTAATCAAAGTGTTAAACAATGGCACAATTTGATAATATAGGGCCCATGTGAAAAATTACAGTGGGGCCCCTACTTTAAAAATAATAAATATTTTTAGAAATTAATACAAATTTATATACCTATTATTATTAATAATTAAAACCTTTAAAATTTCCTAGCAATAAAATAATTTATAATTTAGGGAATACACCATGTAAGAAAAAAAGAAAACAAACACAATGCTATATTGATACTCCTTTAAATGAAAATTGAGGAAAAAAGTTAAATTACTCCAACAAAAAGTTAGAGGGCAAAATACTAAGATAACTAATATTAAGTTTGTTTACAATATATTTCAATTTATTTATTTCTTATTAACATAATATATGATCATACTTTATTTTTTATTTATTTATTCTTTTATTATATTTTTATAGCATTCAATCCGTAGATTGGTCTACAATAAATGTTCTCCCATGATTCTCTGTCTTGTGCTTTATCTTTGAGTTGTTTGTACGAATTGACTCTTGCATCTTTGATTACTAATCTTTACATCTTTGATTAAGAACTTGTATAACACATTCTTGGCCTACCTCTTCCGTGTTTCCCTTCTGTCATACCTTCCAGTATGAAGCTATGGAGTTCTTCGTTGTGTCTGAATGTATGACCAATCATATACCATCGCCTTGATCATAAATTATTTAGTAATTTTTTTTCTCTTTGACTAAATATAATACTTCTTCGTTTGTATTCATTTCCATCCATTTTATTTTCTCTATATTATGCCAACACCACATTTCTAATACTTCTAGAGTGATTTTATCATCTGTAAATTATATCATTGGTATTAATTATTGATTATTATACTATACAAACATTTTTTGTTACATTTTTAGATGTTAATGGAAACAATTAAATCAACAACTGATACAGAAATCATGCAGGTAATAGGAAACAATTTTACAAATACTTTTTTAGAGGACATGATCAGCAATAGTAAGGCTTCACCATCAGGAAAACGTTACTCTGAAAAAGTCAAAACATTTGCTACTTCATTATATTTTTATTCACCAAAGGCATACAGTTACGAAAAGTAACTTAAATTTTAGATTTTATTTTTTTTAATTCAAAATATTTTTAGGTCTTCAATTAATTTACCAACTCCCAATGCGATTAGAAACGGTTTGTCTAATTTGACTGTGAGTACTGGATTTTTAAGCGATGTGTTAATGGAGATAGGTAAATTTGAAAATGATGATAAATATTGTTGTTTAATATTAGACTCTATGAGCATAAAGAAAGAAGTTCATTGTGATAAAGATACTAATAGGTATTTATAAATAATTACATTATATATTATTTTTTTAAGTTTAATTAATTAAATATATTTACAGATATACTGGATATTGTGATTATGGAAATAATTTGACAATTGAAAACTGTGATCATCCAGCATCTGAAGTTTTGGTATTCATGTTATCAAGTTTAAAAAAAATGTAGAGGTGGCCTATAGGATATTGGTTTGTGGACAAGTTTAAGTTATCGTACAATCTCAACTACTTTGAATGGCAGTATTAGAATGCCAAAAATATAGTATAAATGTTTTAAGTGTGACATGTGATGGATCATATACCAATTTTAATACTTTACAAATACTAGGTTGTAATTTAAATCAAACTTTTGAACATATAATTTCCAAATTTAGTATTAATTTCGTAGGTATACCTAAAATGTATTTTACTTCTGATGCATGTCATAATATCAAATTGGCAAGAAATACATTAGGCATATTCAAAGCCTTCAAAGATGAAGATGGAAACATAATAGAATGGAGATATATAGAACAGCTCTGTAATATTCAAAATAAAATTGGATTGAAATTAAGAAATAAGTTAGGCTCATCACAAGTCAATTGGAAAGGTAATTGCATGAAAGTTAAATTGGCCACACAAACTTTAAGTAATTCTGTGGCCGATTCTTTGGAATATTTAAAAATATATCGTATGATTTTAAAAACTGTGTTGCAACAATTAAATTTATACGATTAGTAGATGAAATTTTTGACTTTTTAAATTCTAGGAATCCCAATGCCAAGGGATATAAACAACCTATTAGGTCAAAAAATATTTTGTACTTGGAAATAGATGATCCATTTAATTTTATATTTATATTCTTTGAAAACGGTTAATGGAGAAGATCTTTGGAAGATTCGTAGAAAAACTTTTATTCTTGGTTTTGTAAATGCAATTAAATCCATAATAGAAATATCTAAAGAATTAATTTACAATCCAAGTTTTCATTATATACTAACTTATAAATATAATCATGATGCCATCGAGTTATTCTTTGGTAAGAGGACATTTCGGCCATAATGACAATCCTAATTGTTTACAATTTTGAAATGCAATTAGAAGCATTTTAGTATATACTTCTATCAAATAATCAACAGGTAATTGCTCACTGACATCCTCTCATGAAGATTCTTTATTTGCATTAAAATGGAAATATAAGAAATCTGAAAATAATAATGAAGAACATATTATACAATTATTAACAAAAAATTGTAACAGTCCAATTATGAATTTGTTAACAGATAATATACTATACTATATTATATCTGGGTATGTAGTAAAAAAATTACTATTTATTCTTACCTGTAAGCATTGCATTTCAGCTGTGACAAATCATTCACACTTGCAAGATCATTCGTATTGTATTGAATCTTTTCAAACATCAATAAGAATGTAAAATAGAGGAGGTTTACAATTAGCATCTGAAAGTGTTTTTAGAGTTATTCAAATTACAGAAAAATATTTCAAATCCGTAGAAACAAGTAAACAGTTATATACAAAAACATAGATACTAAACAATAATTCTGTCCAAAATACATTACCTTTATCATCAACTCTTTTCCCTGAATCAATAGATTATTGGTATATAACAGATATAAGAACTAGATCACACAAAATTTCATTAATTAATTTAACTTCTCATACATTATAAAATATAAGATTAAATTCTTATAGTAAACTATTAACTCCGGAAATCAGAAAAATGGAGAGTAAAATACTAAAACTACATAAAACTATACTATTTTGTAATATGTAAATTTTTTTTATAAATATTTTATTATTTTATTATTAAACTGTCGTAAATAGTAAATACTAAATGGTAATATGTAAATGTGTAATTCATATTTAATAATAAATAAATAATAAATAAATTTGGATATTAATAGCAGTTTTATAAAAATATTAAGTAAATTATGATTAGGACATGTTAAATAATCGGGTGATATATACTGTACAAGAAAATCATTAAATAATTTTTTTTCGAGAAGTTAGTTTGTCAACTCAATCGGTGTTTATCTTTTGCAATGTGCCTCTTGCTTCACTAAATAACTGTTTTGGTTTAAGTGGTTTTCGACTAGTTGAAGGTATTCTTGAGCTGGTAGAAGGAATGTTCATATCAATGGCATCAGTTAACAGTTCTGAATTCTGATCAATTGACATGTCAAAAAAGTTGCAATGTACTGAAAAAAAAAAAAAAAAAAATGAAACAAAATTAACATTTTTGTTTTTTTGTATTTACATCCAGGGTTAACTAAGTCAGTAATAATCAGTCTTATAAGTAATACCTTTATTATATATTCAAATACTTTTTTGAAAAAGACTATTACTAAAAATGACTTAATAACTTACTAAGTATTTGCCATACTATCAAAATTTAAGAGATTAAAATTTAAGAATTAATTTAAGAATTAATTTAAGAATTAAAAAAAAATTATTACCATTAGTCTTTGGAGTTGTATCAATGTCAAACGTACAATTCATAAGTTGTGGGGATTCATTGTCTTCTGTTATTACAGAAATATTCATTGCACATGAAGTTTAATGGCTCAAAATTTTCATCAATGGACATGCCACTAATGTCAGAGGAAACTAAAATAAAAATACTTGCATTAGGTAAAATATTAACCTTTTGTCAATTTTTTTTGACAAAAATCATTTAATAACTTTAATTAAACCATCAAGAAACATTACATGCATTTAATAATCTAAAGTGTTAAACACTGCTATATAATACTAAATATAAAATAGTATGGTGTAATTATTACACTACATCTATTAGTATAATATTATAAAAGCAATTGACAACACATGCATTACAGTAAAAAGTACTAATAAATAAATCTAGTTATAAATTGTTATATAAAAAAAATATAAAATAGTATAGTGTAATTATTACACTAAATCTATTAGTATAATATTGTAAAAGCAATTGACAATACATGCATCAATCATTTCTAAAGCTTTTAGAGTGGTTTCCTCTTTTTTATTTAATGTCCATGCTTCACTACCATATAATGTTGTGCTCCTTACGTTCGTTTTAATTAAACGGTTTTTTGCCATTACATCTACATTTTTTGATGTGAGTAATTTACTTTTATGTAGTAAAGCTCTTTTTGCTTGCCCTATTCTGCTTCTTATTTCATTTTCTGATCTTCCATCATTGCTTATTATGCTTCCCAAGTATTTAAATTGATTTACTTGCTCTATTCTGTTTTTTTTAAGGGATATATTAACGTTTGGTTCGTTTTGTCTACTGCATACCATTACTTTTGTTTTTGCTGCGTTTATATTTAATTTGAAAGTTTGAAATATATTATCCATATCGATGAGTGCTGTTTGTAGTTTGTTTTCAGATGTAGCGAGCAAAACTATATCATCTGCAAATCGTATCATTGATATTAGGATACCTCCTATTATTACTCCTATCCTTTTCTCTTCTAGCTTTTGTTTTATAACCCTTATCGCTTGTTCGACGTAGACATTGAATAAGGAGGGTGACAATGGGCATCCTTGTCTTACTCTTTTCTGTATATTTGCTTTCTTTGTTGTAGAGTTAATTTTAATTTCAGCTTCCTGGTTTTTGTATATTGCATATAAAATATTTCTATCTTTATTGTCGTTGCCAACATTATCTATTATGTTAAATAGTATTTTCCAATTGATGTTGTCAAAAGCTGTTTCTAAATCTACAAAAGCCATAAAGGTTTTATTTTGTCTATCTATTTGTTTTCCTAATATTATTCTTAAGCATAGTATTGCTTCTCTGGTACCTTTGTTCTTTCTGAAACCGTACTGATCATAATCTATCTGTTCTTCGATTCTATTTACAATTCTTTTACTTATAATTATTGTTAGGAATTTAGAAGCGTGTGATATTAAACTTAAAGTTCTGAAGTTACTGCATTGATCTGCCCTTGCTTTTTTTGGTAGTAGTACTAATGTACTTTTGTAAAAGTCTTTTGGAACAGTCTCTGTATTGTATATATCGTATATTAGTTTAAATAGTTCTTCTTTTATCTTTGGACCGGCGTGTTGCAGTAGTTCTGTGTTTATATTATCTAGTCCCAGTGCTTTATTTGTTTTCATGGTTCTTAGAGCATATTCAAATTCCGATCTTATAATTGTTGTAGTTGTCATATCTCTCTGTGATTCTCCATTTGCTTGTGTTTGGATAAATAATTCAGGATCATTGTTTTTATATAAGGATTCTACATATTCTTTCTATATATCTATCTATCAGCTATTTATTCTTCATCAATTAGTATATTTCCATATCTATCTTTGATGTGTGTACATTTTGTTTTAAAAACATCCAAAACAAATTTTAAAAATAGGGTCGACTCATGTTATAAGAAGTGGAAATCAGTAAATTGTATTATTATTAATAATTATTATATTATATATATATATATATAATTAATGGTCTCTGTAATTGTATGAAGAATACTCATAAATTGTCAATTCTGATAAACGACCCATTGCTCAGGTTTCAGACTTCAGTTCTCACGTTGTACTGACGTCTGACCACGCAACTGCATATACTAGTCACAATTCACAACACAAATAGAAAATTGTATGACTTATGTCAACAACCAACAATTACTTACTAGATAGAAGCAGTCTGTACTCAACATTACACTATTACCAAAACTATCTATAAATTATAAAATATAAGGAAATAATCATAACGAAATGCTTTACAAACTAACGGGCAAATAACAATATTTATTACATTTATTTTGATAACTGCTCATATTTTATTGTTTCCTGGAACTGTTAGATTATAGAAATGTAGAACTATAATTACCCATATACATTACAACTAAATTTTAAGAATCAACTATTATTTAATAATATGTATGACCTGCCTAAATATATTAAATAATTAAATAAACTAGAACTGAAAAATTCTCTTCCAATAAATACCGGTTCTGGTTTAGGTTCCTAGGAAAATCAAAAAAGGGTTTTGGTAAGGGTTCCGGTTCCAATATTTTCAATAGGTTCCCGTATTTTTAATTTCGGTTCCAAGCCTTGGTCTTCCTTGGGTAGTTTATTGACATCAAGGTGCAATTTATCTCTGTAGCTAATTTAATTATTACCGGTCAATATATGCCATTTGTTCTATACATGGATTCAAATGTATGCTTCTGTAGTTGTGGTTCAACAATGTACTCGAGCCTTCAGCCATATGTTTTTATAGCTGTATGCTGTATAAAATATAAAAATTTTATTTACTTTGTAAATTGTAATACATTAAACTTTAAATAATTATTCATGGTTAATACCATAATCTCATACCAATAGTTCATAGACTAAATGTTTTTCAGTAAGTTAAACATAAATATATCTTATCCGATAAAGTTCTCCATTGGTCGTTTAGTTTCAGTTTTCATTAGTTCATCGAGTCATACAAATATATGTGATTTCAAAATTAATGTACGCTTTGGTTCTACACACCAATGATAAAATTGCCAAATACATGTTAGATTAAAAAAACTAAAAAATTAAAATTAAAAAACAATATAAAGTTTAAATGTAATAGTTACATTATAACCCACGTTTACCTTAATATTGTAAAACAACATTGCTTTCTTCACAATATATCAAAATGATGTAGATGTGAACTATAAAATTGATGACTAATTATGAAATATTCTCCCGTTTGATCAATGGTCATCATTTTTTATACTATAAATAGAAAAGAGAATTATGCACTGTAACACTTTATCATTTTAGTATTTCAAACCTGATTTACTGTATCGTTGGTAGATTATTGATTTTGATAGAATACTGTAAGAATCGGATACGATCAACAGTTACCATTTGTGATTCAGTAGATTTGACACGTTTGCCATTTGCATAAACTAAAAAAAAATATATAAGTTTCTTAGAACTGTTTAGATATAAAACGTGTAAATAATTATTATAATTAGTGTTGACGTATCAGGTCCTTTTAATAATAAAAAGGATGACCCTTAAGCCTATAGGAATATTTTAGTGGACTATAATTTTTGGTAGGATAATAATAATAATGATAATATAAGGTAGTAATTAACAAGTCTGTCTATGTAAATAATAATTAATGCAAATTATAATGGCCAATAAATTAATTTAACAAATAAATGGAAAGGGCTATTCTGCAAGTACAGTAAACAAAGGGTATGTAATAATTAAATAACAATAAATAAATAATATCAATAAATAATTTCTAATAAAATAAGCCAGCCTTAAAGCAATATAAATAAAATAAAGATAACTAACAAGAAATAAATAATATCAATAAATAATTTCTAATAAAATAAGCCAGCCTTAAAGCAATATAAATATAATAAAGATAACTAACAAGAAATAAATAATATCAATAAATAATTTCTAATAAAATAAACCAGATTTAAAGCAATACAAATATAACAAAGGTAACTAGCAAGAAATAAATAATAATTATGTATAAAAAACAATTTAACAGTAAATATATATGACTATGTGTAATGATTTACAAATATATATGACTATG
>JAIUCT010000016.1:718347-732907 GCA_021307375.1 Tetraneura akinire
AAATATATATGACTATGTGTAATGATTTACAAATATATATGACTATGTGTAATATTTACTAATATATATGACTCTATGTGTAATGTTTACTAATATATATGACTCTATGTGTAATGTTTACTAATATATATAACTCTATGTGTAATGGCCCGTCAGCCTAACCAAATATAAGGTGGTGCACCACTAACCTGAAATAATTCACTGCCTGCCACAGCCGGACCAAACAACACTAAACACGACAAAGAAAACCACGTTATTCACAATAGCTGCTGGCAAAATTGACCACCCTAAACTGGGGACAAAACAATTTAATGATGGCAATAGTAATTGCGTGAACGATATTTACCAGTCAGCTAACAAGTAGGACAACACAAACGTGGTTTTTCACAAGATGGCTGCAGACAGGAACATGAACACGAACGAGTACACACAAACGACAAACCTCTGGAACGGACGACAACGGAAAAAAGAACGAAAACGAAATTACGAACTACAACGGTCGGTCATTCACGAAACGATACTTTCAGTGACACCCTAAACACAATTGAATACTAACACAAAAACTAATACCACTGAAGTTTACATAAACTTAAACTAGACATTTATAAAGACCGACCGTTTACCACAACAAAAACAACGCGAGATACGCCGGCCGTGATAGCGCATCGATGCTAACCGCAACACTAGATAGCGCCTAGCGCGGCAGCCAACATCCACACACGAGACACGACCACGACGCGGCGTACAGGCGCGAACAATTAGTACTAACCATTCTATTCGACTATGTTGACAATAATTGTAGTTAGTACAAGGGATTGTTTTTAAAATATAAAGTTGTCCGGTGTAACGTTATTGTATGATAGTAATATACTATTTTTCTTTACACTTGGCGTTTTGTTGAATATATTAAAAAATTCAACCATCATAACATTATGAATGAATCCGTAATGTAAAAAATAATTTTAATTTTTAATTAAAAAATTACAACAAACAGTTTATCATAAATATCGTGTGTGATAACGGATATCAAACGATGTTTTAAATGCGGACAAATGGCAGTTGGAAAATATTGTAACGACGTTTAGTTCCAAAGTATTGTATGTCTACGCTAATAACAACGATAGATAGTAACGGTGGGAATATTACATATTATTTGAAATGCTTCCGACGAATAAGCGCTATCTGAACATTGAAAAACCGATTATTATCTATACTCAATTCGGGACTGACAAAAATTGTCGTCGCTCCCTTATCAGTCGCCGGCTATTCGGTCTCCGCGACTAAATTGTATAGTATACAGAGCGAATAAAATATGCTTGGCTCGCACATCAGTTTCAGTTATCAATTCCCTATCATAATTTATAATTTATTTTACACGTCCTAAATCGTAATCACTATAAAATAAAATACGCTGTATAACCACAGAATAGAACAATCAGAATGGACACTGATAAGAAATAACACGATAGGTATAGGACGGCGGCAGAAATCAGTCGGCCATTTTATTTTAGGCAGTTTATATCAAATTTATATGGTGAAAGTAAATAATATTGGTTATTTGTTTAATTTGATTACAAAATTACCTACAGGCTACAATATAAATTTGAAAAATACAGCCTAAAATAAAATGGCGACTGATTCTCTCTTATCGCCTCGCCGCCCGAAAGTGTCCGACTCCTGGTATAACAGGGGCCGATACAGTACAGCCGGCACAAGGTATTATGGGATTTGTGTAGCCGATAATTTATGTTGGGAGTAATGGAACGAGGATAAGTTAGCTTGAAAAACCGGACCTTAGGCCCGACTTTGAAAAACCGATTATTATCTAATTATCTATTTTTCCTTAACTGTCGGATAACTTGTCTTATCTGGTGGATAAATTAGATTGAATAACCGGGCTTTATCCGACGAATAAGCGCTATATGAACATTGAAAAACCGATTATTATCTATTTTTCCTTAACTGTCGAATAACTTGTCTTATCTGGTGGATAAATTAGATTGAAAAACCGGACCTTAGATGATTTTTATCTGTACAAGATTTCAATTTATTTTTTCGTTAGTCAATTATTTTGCACTGGATCTGAATTAACGAAAATGTATATCTTGGTCCGACGATGGTTAGTGAGTGCGCCGAAGGCGTACTCCGCGTAGGGTCTACCGTGATCAGTCAATGACTGTTCATCCGAAAGGAGTGTAAGTAGGACCACTAGATTACGAACGCCCTCCAATCCGCCGATGGCGGATAAACGTTTTAACCGTTGTCCAATAATAAGCTACTTCTAAAAAGTAACACTATGGTAGTGGAAAAGCTTTTCACCCCCATCAGTATTCCACTGACACCTGTATCCAGTGCCGTTTTTCTGCCTAGGGGCCCTTGTCTTATTGGGGCCTTTTTCAGCTCTTAAAAGAATTAAATTTATTTGATATCTAATACAGAAGATAAGAGACTTAATTGTTAATTGACTTTTTAGTTGCTGCCTTGGGGCCCTGGGACTTTTAGTTCAGCCCTGTCTGTATCCCACTGGCAGCTATGGTGGTGGTAAAGCTTTTCACGTGAACCTGTATCCTACTGGAAGTGTTTACATTATTATGTTATTTTAAATGTTACTACGTCGGTTATTACATAATTGCATATTATAAATTAATACAATTACGATATCTCTTTGGATAAAAACTATCTATATTTTATATTATACCAATAAAATTTAATGATAAAACATGAATTATAAGAAAATTATAATATACCTATTATATTATAATATAAGCAGAATATTTTTTTATAAATTTTATAAATTGTATAAATTTGGGGCACGTTTGAAACATTCCAGTATAATACGGGACGTCTGGCTACCCTGCGTCCAGCTATGTGGGAGGGTGTTTGTTTGTTTACATTATAAAAACGCCATTCTTCTATCCATAAGTATTGAGTGCACTACCTATTTCACTTTTTTATGGCGTACATGCTTAATTATTAACTTTTTGCTATTATTTTACTCGACACCTGTTGTACTAAAGGAAAAAATTAATTTAGTAATCAAGTTTTTTTTATACACGGTCTATCTACTAAAAACACCGTTATCTTATATTTCTTCGCGTTTTTCATAAGTGTATAACAATGACTATCCTAGTAAGTATTTGCGCTCGTAGAAAACAGAAATTTGTTGTAATTACGCACTTATGATTTACTGACTTAATATTTAACATTGGTATTAAATAAAATTATTGTTTTCTAGTTTTCTGGTTAGTTACCAATTCTTCTATATTGCATTAAGTTACGCACTTACACAGCGGCCGATATCTTTAAAGTTTCATAATATTTTATAAATTATTCATGAAATAAAACAACCTAGTCATTAATCAAAAATTTTATTTTTTTTTATAAACCATGGGTTTTAAATAATTTATGTAAAAATAAGTTAAGTTTGTATTTTTAAATTATAAACTAAATAAATATATTTTTTTAACATAATATAATATGAAATGTAGGATAGTAATTATGTTGATTACACTTTTTCAAAATTTGGAGTTAAAGATAATGTCATCTTATAAATTTAACACAGATTTATTTGCAGTTATTGTAAACAACAAATAAGATTACCTAAATTAATTTTTTAGTTTTATGATTATTTAAATTCATAGAAGAATTATTTGTTTAATTTTACATGAAAATATAATAAACATTTTCATAGCTCTAAAATAAGTACTTAAGAAGGATTTATATTTGCAATATTATCATTAATTATTTTTTATTTTACAGAATAATTTAACATAATATGTGACATAAATAATTTAATAATACAAATTGTAGTTTTTATATATACTCATACAACATTATATTTAATACTTCATTCATTTTTGTCATGTTAAACGCCACAGCCAATACAACATATTTACCTTAATGAACTCCATTTTATTAAGATACAGACACATATAAAAAAAATTAAACCAATTTTCCTGTGTAAAAAGTATTCTTACATTAATCAATCATCAACATAAGTTAAAATGTATTTATGTATATAGTTATTTAATATAGTCAAAAGACAAAACAAGTTACTGTGTGTTCACAATATGTTGATACTGGCCATTTGTCCATGTCAACTACACATAGATATTATCAATAAGTTCTCGTTTACTCATGTTGACATTGGTATTGAACTTGTAAAGATCATTTTTAGTTTCCATTTATAATATGTATTAATAGGTAATGAACATACACAATTTGAGTCAAGATTCGTCTGTTAACTGTTACTTATTAATTTACTAATTCACCCATGAAATACAATTTGGAATGAATGTAGTTTAACAGTGGTAACTATTATCTTTCACATTTTTATAAACCTATGTTATAGATATTATGGCACATGAAAAATGAATGAAATTCAATAAATTATAAATTATCATTGGATGTATGAAGTATTAAATGGATAGTTATGACTAATGAGTTAAATGTCTTAATTTATGTACATTATTAAATAGTAATTACAATCTAAAATAGTGTACGTATTGTATTTAGGATTCGTTTCATTTTGCATATTTATGATTTAATTAGGGATGTTTTTATATTATAAGTTTTATTACTATTTGTATTGCAAAATTTTTATACTATTAGCAACAAGATTATTCATAGTTATAGTAGTAGGTATAATTCAAATTTATCTTCAACTCACAATTTTCATAATATTTTAATTAATTTTATCTTTCTATGTTTCCTACATTAATTTGATATTTAGAATTTAAATAATATTTTCTTTAATTTTAAAAATTATATTTCAATTATTATTTACTTTTTCCATAATATTATATTAATACTTAAGTTTTTAATAAAACGAATTATTTTGATGTATGCTCTCTATTATAATACTAGATGTTTATTGAAAATTATATTTGCAATTATTCTTATTATACAATATATATATATATATATGAATAAAATTTACCTGTTTTTAACATTTTATATTATTCTAGAACAATTATGATGAATCTATTGTTATACAAGTAATGGAACAAAATAACACTATACATAAATTTAAAATTAAAAAGTGCACTCCTTTAAAGAGATTATTTGATGAATATCATCAAATAACTGTAAGTATAAACCGATAAATAAAGATTTATATAAAACATTTTATTTATAAAAATATGTGTATACCTACTCACAAGGACTGCACAAGATATATTATGTCTCAAATTAAGATGTTATTATTATTTTTTTCTTATATAATTTTAAATGAACTATAAATTTAATATATGTTATGCTGGATAATTGTATAAATTATTTTTGTATATATAAAAAAATTGTTTTTAAAATTTTAAAAATTATAATAATTATAGTAATTATTAAATGCTATTATATTATAAATGTTAGAGATATATTATGTCATTTAAAATATTGTAATTATATTATCTTTTATATTTTAAAATTTTCACCAAATTATTCACATTTTAGGATTGTGATATTTCAACTGTGGAATTCATATTTGATGGTGTAGCAATAATGGATGAGGATACGCCATTATCGGTTGGCTTGGTTAATGGGTCTACTATATTGGTTTTCCCTATTGAAGACTAGTAATTATGATAATTATCCTGAGTGAAGAGAAGTGAAACTATTTACAAAGGTGTTTTTTTTTTTTTACTACCCATGTAGACATTTTTTTGACAGGAAATAATTCTCTGATTTTCATGAATAGGAAAGTGGATGTAATTTTATTTTATTTTGGTCATTTTTCGAATTTCTCAAAATTGAGCTTATGAGATAAGAAAAATTACCAAAAATATGACGAAACTCATGGTAGACCATGGATGATCTCATTGTGGATATTAAGTGGTCTACAATGAGATACTTTCTACTTTTTAAAACAAAATATCTTTGAATGATTTAAATAATTTTTAATGATCTAATTGGTTATAATACAGTCATTATGTACATGATACGTTTAGTGCATTTAAATGTTTTATCTCTCTCCTATGTTTAATAAGGTGAATTAAATAATTTTTTTCTCAATACTTTCCCTTATTTTTTGTATTTATAGATGAATATTTACTATGTTATCAATATATTCTGGATTACATTGGCCATAATGGCAATGATTTAATCTTATATTACTCATAAAATGAATGGTTATACTGATGTAATGATATGAGATAAAGATATAAGGTAATTCTGAAGAGTGTATATCTCTCATAATTTAATATTATATCTATAAGTTAACTTATAGTTAGATTATTTTTTTTTATAGCGGTTTTAATTATAAAAATCAAATCAAGGGAAGAGATATAGGTGTAAAGAAGATAGTGTTAAATTTTAAATAACAATTGAATCCAATGATAAATCATTACATTCAATAAACGATTCTCAACGAAGTACTTTTATATTGTGGTTTTTAGATGCCTCATTTAGAGGTTTTATGATAAATTATTTATATATTAAACGTAAAGACTGATACATACATTATCTGATGAACTTCGCTCAACATCGTTTTTTGAATATAATGATTTATCATTGCACTCAATTGGTAATCAATAGGGCCTGGAAGTTCATGCATTAAAACTATAAAAATATGCATGAAAATATGCGCTTAAAATCTTTAAAATATGCGCTAAATATGCATTTAAGTTTTTTTAAAGATTAAGTTTTTTTCGTTATAATAATTGAAAGATCTGGAAAATATGCACAATTTAATTAATACAAATAATTAAAATAATATATTAATTGGTATATAATATATATAATTGTGAGTCGCAACAATCATTAAAATCATATTATGAATTATCTGAATTATCTGTATACATGGAATTGTGTTATTGATGTTTTTAATTTTTATAGTCATTTTTTTCAACAAATATATTTTAAAATATACTAAAAATCTTACATTTTCATGAAATATTAATAAAACAAAAAAAATAACACAAGTAAATGCAGTAAAATGCAATTTTATTTTAAAATATGCATATTTATGTAATAAACCTCAAAATATGCGAAAATATGCAAACTAAAATTTTATTTTTGAACTCGTTATGTTGCGATTCAAATTCGTCGCTCATCCAGCAACTTTTTAATGCACTCAGAAAAAACATGCAAATGCATGAACTTCCTGGCCCTAGTTATTAAAATTCATTACTATCCTATTTGCACCTGTATCTCTTCCCTTGCTTTTATTGTTTACTTTTAAATTTTTAATCATGAACTATGATATACAGGACTGAATATGAGCTCTTATCCGCCAGTCATTCAATGCAGCGGAGCTCCTTTAAGCGGATCTTTCGGCATCTAGTGAATAATTGACCTGTTCAATGACATGTTTTGTAAACAATTCAAATTTCCTGCTATCATGTAGAGAGTACTAGTATTCATCTCTTCTCACAGATTATGATATAGATCTGCTTAAAGGAGCTCCGCTACTTTTACCAGGGGTTGTACACTTTCGGGCGGCGAGGCGATAAGAGAGAATCAGTCGCCATTTTATTTTAGGTAGTTTTTATCAAATTTATATTGTAATTTTGTAATCAAATTAAACAAATAACCAATATTATTTACTTTCACCATATAAATTTGATAAAAACTACCTAAAATAAAATGGCCGACTGATTTCTGCCGCCGTCCTATACCTACCGTGTTATTTCTTATCAGTGTCCATTCTGGTTGTTCTATTCTGTGCTTTTACTGACCGTACCCCACATACCCGCTCAACAATCTGTCCAATTCTGTATATCTTAGTTCATGCTTTTAATCTTGAAAATATTTACAATTTATGTTCATTAAATACCTATTGCAAATAATATTAAATTTTTAAATTCTATTAAACATTTGCCTTTAATGTTTATATTTATATAGGTAGGTGTAATATAATTTATCCACCTTATTGTTATTGATCCAAAAGAATAATTGTTGTATAGTGGATAATGGAATGACTATTCCAGCAAGTTGTATTATCATCTTGAAATACAACTTATCTTATAATATTGATAATAAATATAAAATTTCTACTGAAATTTGAAACACTAAAAATTTCATTGACTGAAATAATTTTTTAAGTAGGTACCATGTCAATTTAAAACTTCATATGAAAAACAAAAATCTCAATGAAATTAAATTAAATTTATATAAAAAATATACTTAATTTTCTGAATATATGAATATAATTATAGTAAAGACTTAAAATAAAATTGAGCACTTAATTATTTTTATGTTTGATTAAGAAACTCAAATCACAAAATTGATACTTTGTCGTAATTTCAACTACAATTAAATAATAATTTTGTGATTTGGATTTAATAAAATATATTAAGTAAAGTGTTTCTTAAAACAGGTAATTTATTGTATTTTATATAAAAAGAAAATAATTAAATTGTAATGGACATTGGTTTTTATTTTATTATGTTACTAAAATACGTAATATTTATATTATTTATACTCATAAAACACTATTAATAAAAAAATCTTTGGTACAAAATATTATATTGAACTAACACTAGAGATTATAATATATTTTAATTGACAACTATACCCATATTATATTCACACTTTATATTTAAATATGGATGTAAAACATCATTATTATATCATATTGTATAACATATAAAACTTTGTAAAATCGTTTGATTTATACAATATACCGTGGGGGCACGGTATAAAAAAAGACATGTGTGCTATTTGTAATATATTAATATTGGTTTTTGTTACAATAAATGAAACAAGAAATAGCGATGCAATACGACTAATACCAATCATATTAGAGAATACTCTTCTCACCCCCACTACAAATTATACTTCAATAATAATCGTATATAATATTATTCAGTGATCCCTATTAACAATTATCTTAATCATTTTAATTGAATAGGTGAGGACTCCAGGGGGCATGCCTAACCACTCAATCTATGTTCCGACTTCCGTTTCTCGCATATTAATATTCTCTTAAGGACCATGTAAAACGCTGTGAGGTTGTAGACGAATTCGCGGGCCTCATAGTTGTTTATCTCATGTCATCCGTTTAATATTTGTTTCACATTGGTTTTAGTCGTACTTGCTTTACTGATCTGTATTGATATTAAACATTTTGTTCTTTATTTATTAATATCTAATACGTAAGATATATCCTATATATCACGTAGACCTAGATGATAGTTAATGTGGTGATTTTCGCATAACGTGACTCGTCTATTGAGTGAATGAGAAACGGTGATATCACGCATTAATTCTATATTACAATACAATCTTGTTTGTTAAGGAGGAAACCATAGTGCACATTAGTTTGCGCTAGTGGGTGTACACCTGAAGAGATTGTTGTATTGTATGTGACCAAGCTCTAAGTTTACTGTTCCTTCATTGGACATTAAATTTGTGCTGGTGTCTAAGGTAATTAAACAAACAAGGTATATCACGACAGATCGATAGTAACGAGTATCGTACCACTCCAAATATTTAATATTTTAATTTCAACGTCGAGGACCAAAAGAAACCGTAAGTACAATCATAATATTTTTCGTAATGGACTGGAGAGTAGGTTTAATATTATAATCCGGTAGGACATTTCCAACACAAATAGGTTTTTATACACACTCGTGCTTATCTCTTATGCTCCTCTTTTTATTCTATTATAGTATTTTCATATTTATAGGTATTATGGATAATAATAAGTAGGTAGTGGTTGGATAGTTTAAATGACTTCAATACTTGAGCACAACATGTTCCTAAGACTAACATTCATACTTCTTTAGGCATGTCTATGGAAATAAGTTCCTGCTATACATCTGTCAATATTTTTCTAAAATATATAAACTGCAGTGGATGCATATGAGTATATTTAATTAAAAAATTGAGAAATTACAAATTATAAATAATAATTTTATACTAATATTTTATAACTTATGGCGTATCTAATACTAATTAAATATTAGATTTAGTTTTTATTACAAAATATTATATTGATTTTTTGGAAATTTATAACTCTATTTAAATAAACATATAAAAATTGTAATAGTTCAGTAATTGTTAGCCTTTCATTATTACCAATATTTTAAAGATGAAAATGTATAGGAATTAATATTACCTATATAATTTGTTTACGTTTATTAATAGACTCAATTAAGAAAAGGAAATGGAAAATGGTAGGACACACATTAAGACATCTAGAAGAACTGCACAGTATCAGGGCATGATCGAAAGGAAAAGACCACCTGGGCGACCTCGCAATACTTTTATTGGACAAATCAAAAATGATACAGAAGTTGGAATCTATAAGGCATTAAAAGGAATAGCGAGTGACAGTAAGGAATGAAGAAGGAGAGTTGCAAACCAACTAAAAACAAATTTTTAAATAAATAAATAAAAATTAATACTTTTAGTTTCTTTTAAATAATAAATATATTATAAATTCTTATTGTTTCTAAATGTTTAGGTTATATATACACATATTTGTTGAAATATTAAATTGTAATTTAGTATCGTACCCTGTATAATGTAGTCTATAAGTAATACTGTCAAACTGTATGTTCATAAATTCATTAATATATATAGTTATACATATTATATATGATAATCATTGGGTGTTAATTGCTGATGTGATAAATTGCAGTCACAGGTGTAGCAGTTTATTATAATAGTGTTATACATTATATTATGATAATAGTGGCCTCAGTGCTCAGTCTCTATTATTACCTATGTTCTTATATTACTAATGTCTAATATAGTAATACATATTTTTATTATTCACTATATTATAATTGTTAATTTATTATTTCATTGTAACCGTACTGTTCAACAGTATTTAATATTATAGATATCATAATTATTAGGTATTTTAAAATGTACAAATGAATTAAATTTATTTATTTTATGAAATAATACATTTTATACATTATAATTTCTTTTAGATTTATAATATAAATTATGGATATACATTTTTTTAAATAATACATTTAAAGTACAGGTATATTGATATTATTATTAAACAATATTTCATTACTAATAAATTTATGTAAATAATAATTTTTTTTTATAATATTAATTCTCCTGTAAAGTATTTGATTGGTTAATTTTTAGAATTGGTAGAAATAGAATGTGTCTTCTGCAGTTTATTATTATAATAGATTATTTATATAATTTTAATATAAAAATTACTAAAATAAAATGCCTATTAATTTAAGAACAATTTTGTGCACAATTTGCTATATATTTGTTCAAAGTACAACAGAGATAAAACAATCACACATAGAAAAATCATTTGTCTATATTTAAAAAAATGAATACACCATTTTTCCAAACAATAAATTATCTATTAATCATAATAATTTGTATATTAGATCTAAGTGAAATTTAAAGGTTACAAAAATATAATTATTTAACAAATACAAAAGCTTAAAATTATGCACATATATTCTCTAAATAATTTTTAATTTGTTAATATGGAACCATTATGTTTCTATAACATAAATAAATTTAAAAAAACATAACATAGTTGTAAAATGAAATATTTGGAATACAAAATCTAAATGTCATGCTTTACTTTTTATTTATGGTTGTTTTGCTATTCCGAAATATGTATTTAACAAGAAAATAGTTTTCAAGTCATCACTTCTTTAGTATGAGCGAACATATATTATATTAGATATATGCCTACCTACCTATTATTACCATAATAAATATATACATAATATGAATTAATTATTAGTCTTTTATAATCTCAAGTTTATAAACAAATTGTTATATGGATCATATTATAATGAAAGTGCAATAAAATATTTAACATAGTATATAAAGTCATATTAAAATATTTAAGGTATCTATTATATTGTAATTTAAATTTTTCATAACTAAGGATAATATTTTTAATAATTAATAATTCAAATTTTAAGTACCTAAATTTTAAATATAAATAAAAAAAAAAAAATTCGGCTATTAAATCATATTTATAATTATAACAAATATTTTACTATTATTATATATGATTTTTCGTACACAAAAATATAAAAACTAATGACATTTGTATATGAGTAGTTTTCATAAATTAAATTTTAATTAAACCAAGAAGAATGGACAGAAAAAAAATCTGATTGGACATCCCACATTGGGTATATAACAAATTTTTGATTATGAAAATAGTTTATAACTAAAAATGTAAAGTTAAGATTAATCTCCTCAGTATTTTTTAAGAAATATCGAACAAATCATCAATTATAATGGCAAGTCTAATAACTTGAAGGACATAATTCATGATTTAGTAAACTACCATATAGAATGCACATATCAGATATTTTAAGATTGCGTTATGTCTATTATTAATTTCATTTATAACCGAAAAATTTTATTTCATTATTCTAATCCTGATATCAACTACAATCGCTATATTTTAAATTAATAAAATTGTATTTATATAATACATATTATTAGATATTAATATATTATAATTAAAGCTGAGCATTAACTAGTTAAACGTTTAAGTTAAATATATATTTGTAGAAAATACAATGTTTTTTTATATAAAATTCATTATTATGTAAAAACACAAATTTTAAATTATTATATTTATACTTCCTCTACTAAAGAGGCCTATTAAATTAAAATTATATTATACTCAGTTATGACATACTTGTATATTAAATATTTTATATTATACAATATAGTCTATAACACTATGGTTTTTTCTATGATTATTGTATAAATAATTTTAATAATATTCTTATTCTTTATTCCATAGCCCACAGTGGACCCCACAATATATTAAATCGTATTATAGTAACTACTTGTAGTATGTGATATAACTATAGCAAATATAATATTATGAATTATAGCTAATTTTAAAAATGAACATTTTTTTTATTTTATTAGAGATTTTATTTAATATATTGAATATATAAATTATATGTATAAATGATATGTATTGATATATATATATATATTATAATAATTTAAAATTGTTCATAGTACATTGTTCATAGTAGTATAATTATTTATATAATAATGAAAAATATTAACAAAATGTAATGTATACAAACACTAGACATGTTAGTACTATGTTTTTTTATTAACCCTTTCATTCCATATTTAATTTATATCCAAATTTAATTATGTGATCTGCTTATATTAGGTATATAAAAAAATTATAAATATATTTAGATTAAAATTATTTTTTCTTATACCTAATGTTAAAATAATATTAGGATAGGTATTTATAATTTTAAATTACTTATTTAATAGAATTAGGCTTTGCAGTTTCTATTTCCATTTGTATACAAAGAAATTCCACATCAGTGTATTCGATGATTTAATAAATCATTTCTTTATTATTCATTTGTGGTCGAAGAGATAAATTTCAGAAAAATTAGAAAATGACGACAACTTCTAAAAAATAATGTAATCAATTTGAAAATTAATGACCTTAAAATCAACAATTTTTATGTTAAATAATACTGTACCCATATTTCTAAATACTGATGGAACTGCAGTAGGATATAAAATTTTCTTATTTGTAATGCCGCTTACGGTAACGTAATAATCAGAATTTTTAAAGTGGAACTCACATATCCACATTGATTTTGTATTATTTTGAAAGGATGGAAAACATTTTTGAATTTCAAGAATCCATCTTTTTTTAATTTTTTCACTTTTTGGAAATCTTTATTATACAATTTATTATTAAAATAAAATATTTAATATTATATAAGTAGGTAAATACTTATGCATTTTGACTCCTTGTCCTGATTTCACACGACAGTTTTCGATACAACAAGTTCGCACCATAATATTTAAAATTGAATGATTATTTGATGTTTGATGAATTAAAATTAAAAAACTTAATTAATCCAATAATCAAAGTTCGATTGAACAACAAATATTTAAGATATATCTTAAATCGTGGAGAGAAAACCATACGTGCGTGAAGTTAGCTGACAGTGTTAGCAGCTAAAAATTTTATGATAAGAAATGGTGTATGTGTGGTAGCATTGTAATAATAAGCGTGTTTTGGCGAGTAAATTTTTGGCAAACAGTTTACTGCATTGTTTGCCTATGTTTAATACTTGGTTGATAATTCGCCAAAACGACAAAAAATTGTTTGCTGGGTAATAACCACGGTTGTAGATACTATGGTTGCGAAACAAAACTAGAAATAGTGAAGCTCAAATGTTCTTCACCAAATACCTACGAACATAGAGCGCTCCTAGTGGATTTATATAATAACTACAACAACGAACCACAATATTGTTGCAATTTTCAAATATTATCTATAATATTATATTATACATCTTTATAGTAATATTAAATTTTAAATTTATAATATAATTTATAAGTTTATAACGTAATTACTCGTACTAATAAATTTAAAATTACTGTTTATTCTTTCTAGTATTTATTAAATTTTCAAATAAATTATTATCAAATACTATATTATAATATTATATACATTACATTACACAATCTTATGTTGAAATAGAAAACGGGTATTTATATTTTTATAATAATTATTTATAAAATATAATATTCATTATTAATATTAATTAAACATTTAGTACTTTAGTATTAAATATATAAAACGCTTACAAAATATACAATAATAAAT